>CAUYSK010057335.1:0-148367 GCA_963575035.1 Avahi laniger
AACCTCAAACTCCTGGGCTCAAGCAATCCTTCTGCCTCAGCCTCCCAAGTAGCTGGGACTACAGGCATGTGCCACCATGGCCGGCTAATTTTTTCTATATATATATATATATATTTTTAGTTGTCCAGATCATTTATTTCCATTTTTTGGTAGAGACGGGGTCTCGCTCTAGCTCAAGCTGGTCTTGAAATCCTGACCTTGAGCCATCCACCCACCTCGGCCTCCCAGAGTGGTAGGATTACAGGCGTGAGCCACCGCTCCCGGCCTGTTTCCCCACTTTTAAATAGCCTTTGTTTTTCAGAGTAGTTCTAGGTTCACAGGAAAATTGAACAAAAAGCACAGAGAGTTCCTGTACACCCTCCCCGCCCATCAGCGCCCCACACCGGAGTGGCACGTCTGATACGATCCATGAACCTACGCTGACACATTATCACCCAAAGTCCAGGGTTTCTGTTCCCTCTTGGTATTGCACATTCTGTGTGTTTTGATGAGAGGCAGTATTGTAAAAGGAGTATTTTACAGAGGGCAGCCAGGCCCAGAGGTTAGGGCCAAGGTCACACAGCCCGGTGGTGACAGGGATCTGAGCCTGGATCTGCCCGACTCTATAGCAGGCCACACAGCTTCCTACCGAGGGTGGGCCACGGGACAGGCACAGTTGGGCACTGGAGACAACCTCAGCAGGGCACAACTGCTGCCTTTGAGGAGCTCACAGTCTTTTAGGGCATCTGGGCTTGCTATTGTTTTGTGTTCACAAGCCTAGAGTCAGCTGACACTCACCGAGTTTTCTTGCATATTGGCGCTGGTCGAGTAGCATGACAAAGAAGAATTTATAGGATTAACAGGCTGGCACTTGAGACATTTCTGAATTTTCTGGATGCGATTTTACACCTGGCCATTCCTACAGTGACTCAGGAAAGCTGATCAGATATTATAACTTGGATGAGGTGACAATTCCTATTTGGATGGGTCACTATACAAAGGTGCCAGCCAGGCTTCCTCTCATTCCCTCTCACCCTCCTCTCCAGGTGTCTGGGCAGGCTCAGGGCTTGGGATCAGCATCCTCTTTTCCCCACTGGGACACTTGTGGGCTCTCCTGGCCAAGTTCTGGCCCTCATGGCAGCCCGTGCCGAACCAGCCCTCCCTGGCCCAGGGCAGCAAACACTCAGCCCCTCTTGGGACTGGCGTGGTCTCCCCCAGCAGGCGCACCTGGGCTGGGCGCTGTCTTCCTCTCCCCAGGAGTGTGGGCCAGTGGAAGGAGCATGGCCGACCCATGCTCTGCCCCTTATATCTGTGTCACCTGGGCAAGACCCTCAGTTCCCTCATCTGACCATTCTGGTGTTAATTCTTGCAAGAGGGTTTAAGGACTGGAGACAAGGGAGCACAATTCCTGTCACATGATAGGTGCTCAAAAGCTGGTGGCTCCCATCCTGAGCCAGGTGGGATGACCTCTGGCGTGCTCTAGCTCTGAAATACCTCCTGTCCAGAAAATATACCTGCAGGGGCTGCCAGGCAAGATGCCAAGCTGGGTCCCAAAGCCCAGCTCTCCAACTTCCCAGTCTGACAAACAGGAATCAATCTTGCTCTGTTAGAGCTGTTACAACTTCCTCACCCATAAAGCAGATCCATGTGTCCTATTTGATTTTTATTCCAGAAATCAGGTACAATATTGACCTTTCTGTGGGTGCTGGGGCTGCGAGGGATTGTTAGCGTGAAGGCCCTCCCTTTCCACCAAAGGCTGGGCCACACTGCACTTTCTACTTCTAGCCCAGTGGAGATTAATGCTTGCCTCTTGGAGTGTATTGGAGACTTCAGGGGAGGTTATTAAATACAGATTACAGGTATCCCTCCTCCCCCCAAATCTACTAACTTGGAATCTCCAGAGGTAGGCCCAGGAAACTACCTTCGCCAACTTGCCCAGTGATTCTAGTTTGGGAAAACAGCCTTAGAGCACTTACAGGGCACCTGCCTCTCTGTCCCCAAGGACAGGAGTCCCAGAACCAATGCTGAGAAGGCTTATTGACTTAGTAGAGAAGGAGGGGCCAGAGGAGAGACCAAACCCTTCTTGTCCTTAATCTGTTATAGCAAGAGGCACTGTGAGCTTGGTGTGCAAATGTATACTCTAGAGTCACACACACATCCTGTGAACACCAGCTTAGCCACACACTAGTTGCATATTCATCACAGGTTACTTCTAGCTTTTAGGGTTTTCCCAACATTAAAATAGAAATGCTATTAATAATATCTATTTCAATGAATTATAAATGAGATCATATATGATTAATTAGAGAAATGCACAAGCCAGGGCCTGCTACAGAGTAGGTATGCCTGTTATCAATTTATTGCCTCTCAACTGCAATCCATCCTTCTTGGCCTTGCTTTGTAAAACTGGAACTGGAACCTGCCAACGTTTCTCCTTTGCGGCTGTTGCAATGTCAGGCTCTATCAGGAGAGGGCACTAGAAGGACACTGCCAGGCCCTGGCTCTGGCCAGCCTTTTCTTCTTCCTACGGTGTGACTGCCAGTAGCACAAGGTCCAGTGATGCTTCCCCCAGCGAGTTTCCCTGGTACCCAGCAGGGGCCCCGTGTGCTCCGGCTCCAATCCACTAGCACCCGAGTGAACTTCTCCACTGCCCGGTGGTCTGCAGCTACATTCCCCCTCAAGATCTGAATCTCACCCACGGTCTCGCTTCCTTCTTTGGGAAATTTCCCTCAGCCCTAGAGGTAGCACTGCTTACTGCGTTTATTTCTGTATTCCTTAGAGTCTTCTTTTGCCCGGTCTAGAAGTTAACCACCTTTAACCAGTTTATTATTCTTTATATTAAATTTCCCTTATTCAAATTGCTGGTGTGATTTTTGTCTCCTAACTGGACTCTGTTACGTAGTAGGTGTTTTAAAACGGTAGTTCAGCTGCTCTCCACCTCCAAAAAAGCCTTTTTATATGCACCATTTGATGGCAAGGGAAAATTGCCACACACCACCGAAAACCATGGCATCTCTAAAGTTTGCACCCCCAAACTGAATAAATTACTTCCTTCTTTAGAAGGTTCCGGACTGTTACCACTGCATACTTCTTGTGATGGTCAGGGGAAGGCCACAAGAGGGAAAGGGGAGGAAAGCAACCTGACCTCACCCAGCATGTTTGCAGCTGGCATATTAGAAGGCATGAGGGTCTTCTGTAGAAACCATGCAGAACTGACAGATTAAACTTTGAGAAAGACTAGCAAACACAGACCAAAAACTGGTGGTAAGGAACATGATTCAAGAGGCACGGAGCCCAGTTCCTCTAGCAGAAGAATAATATGGAACTCACGAAAGACCCGACAAACTGGGCTACTATGTCCTCAGCCATGCTAAATTGGGGTGGGCATCTGTGCCCTGGGGGAGGTTCTAGAGCTTCCACCCACAGCTCCCCTTTCCAATCTTTACAGTTTGCGTGCTATTAGATATAGAGAGTGCAATTTGCTAAAAATATCATTCTTCAGGGATACCGGAACCCTGTAGTCTCTAGCAGTAGGGCAAGATCTGTCATCCAAAGTGAGCAAAACCAGGTGAACTGTGGCCCACCCCCAGTAGAAAGTTAGCACAACCAGGCTTCTTTCTGGCTGGGTTTGTCACTTTCTCTCCACTTGGCAGCTGGCCTGGAGTCAGCCCTTGGATGCGCCGTCTGCTGGCAGTGGCCTGGCTGTGTGGTACTGCCTCACGGCTGTGTGCAGGTGGGTATGCGGACAGCAACGTGCACGACTGTGTGGGGAGAAGCCCCAGGTCCCAGTGCTCAACTGCTCCTACCTGGTAGGGCCATCCCGTCCCCCATGTGGGCCTAAGACCCCTAACTATAAACTAGAAGCCACGGCAGAGACTCAGGGCACAAGGGAGTTGGCAGGGAAGGATTTTGGGGTCAGGCCAAACCCCCAGTTGGACAAACTGACTAGGGTCGGACAGAGAGGCAGGTGAATTGCAAGACTGAGAGTGTGATCAGGGCCTTGCCTACTCACACTGTGGTTAATATTGCTAATTTAGGCTTAGCCAGGGCCCTCTCTGGCAAGCTCCCCTGCTGTGTGAGCAGCAGAGCTGGGCGGTGATTAGTAGAGATGGCCACTAGGTGTCACTGTGTCACCACTATCTGTGACTGCACAATCGGCTGAATTTACCTGCTGTGGGCAACGTCAATGCTAATGGCCAACCCTAGGTGGATGGAGGGGTTTTTAATTTCCACTGTCACAGACATCCTGAGAGGGGTAGCTGCACTCAAGCTAAGGGAGGAGAGCACTGTCCAGAGAGCCTGGGTCTCAGCAGAGCTGCTGTTGCTGAATTGCTAGAAGCTCTTTTCTTCTGGCTAATTGCTGTCCCAAGTTTGTGACATGGAAGAGACTTTAGAGATCTTCAAGTTTGGCCCTTTATTTTTGGAGAAGGAGGCCCAGAAAGAAAAGGCCATTTCCCCAAAGGCACGCAGCTGGGTGGAGGCAGAAGCAGGACACGAACCTCAGACTCCAGAGCCCTTGCCCAGTGTTCTGCCCACTGCACCTGCTCCTTGTCTTTACACTACATCCTCTTAACATTTACTGAGCACTTACTATATGCTGTTTTCTTTTCTTTGTGGCTGAACAGAATTGAAAACTCTTAAAAGATATAAGCTAACATGGCATGTCAGTGACCAAATCAGGGTGACTGGAGATCACAGGTGGGGCCAGTTTCCTTCCCCTAGGGCCCAGAGTACTTGCCAAGGTCATCTAATCTACATGCGAACAATGGCAGAAGGGACGCAAGGATCCAGGCAAGAACGGAGTCAGACAAAGATGATGGAGCAATTTCACAGACGCGGCAGCTCCGATGGTGCAGGCTCAGCTGGGCTGCGTAGGGGCTGCGTAGGGGCTGCCTGGGGGCTCCGCACGCTGAGGCCCACACTGAGTGTCCAGTGGGCAGGAGCCTTTGGAAGGTGGAGGATTTGAAGCTGTAACAACCGTGACCATCAGGGGGAAGTGTTTTATCACACAGAGCCCATTCTCCCAGCACTGAAGAAAGTAAATCCTTTTAAAGGGCCAGAGGGGTGTTTAAAATAAGAATGCAAGTGTAGCAAAGAGACAGATACATCGGTCCGGACTTAAGTTGTTCTCCCAAAGGCAGTCATTTTATCATTTTTCCCATCTCTCCTCCTACTTTAGCAACTATTCAGCCGACACAGCTGCCACATTGGAGCATCATCCTGGTGTCCAACCCCCTTTCATGTGGCCCTCTCCCATGGTCCAGAGTTGTTCAGAGCCTTAGAAACCCTCTGGGGGTATTTGGTGGTCTAGAGTCTGGTTAGAGATGCCCCTGTCCGAGCCAGTCTCCCTTCCCTTCCCGTCCTCTAGCAGGCTGCAGAGTCGGGCCCATCGCCCACTCCGCACCACCGTCCGGGACGCAGCCATCGCCCGCCTTGCTGCAGCCCAGCGCCGCTGCTGCCGTCATCATTGACCGTTCCGCTGGGATATTAAGCACTTTGGGCTTGGCTGGGGGATTGTTAATCAACAACCTTGTCAGAATGATGGATTCCTCTAAAAAAAATTGCTTAATTAGCTTGTTTAGAGGTAAAAATCAACCAGGACATCAGTTCTCTGGGAGCTGGGAGGCAGTAGGAAGGGACCTTGGAGACACCACAGGCAGCAGAGCGTGGGGCCGACGGGAGGCCTCTGACCCGAGCAGGCCTCAAGCTTGAATTCATGAGGCATTTCATGGACACCTTGGTTGGGCAGCCTAGAGAACTGCCACCTTTCAGTGGACTTGCAAAAGCAGTGATTCCTGAAATGTCACCCAATGTCACCTGGGGAGCTTTAAAAATGCAGATTCCCAGCCTCAGCCCGAGACATTCTGGATCAGAATTTCTGAACATTTTTTTACCAAGTTATTCAAGGTGATTCCTATGTACAAGAAAGTTTGACAGTCATAACCCCAGAGGTTAAAGAGGAGAAGAGTTAAACAACTCTGGTCAGCCTGGGGTAAGTCATCATTTCCACTGGGAATGCGTTTCCCACGACTGGGCTCCATCTCCAATACTCCCATCAGCACCCAGAGACCCCAGGCTCCTTCCTTCCATTTTAATCGTCTATTTCTGTCTCGTCCTGTCTCTCCCATCTTATTTTGTCTGATTTGCTCTCAGTCATGCCTCCTTTGTTGTCTGTCCGTCATCTGTCTGAAGTTTCCTTCCTTCTCCAGCTCTGCACCTCCATCTGCTGGTCTTCCCTTCTCTGCCTCCATTTTCCTCTTTTTTCTGTGCTGGCTATTGTCTCTTGGAACCCAACGTCCTTACGCCCTTTCTATAGTCTCTGGCAGGGGCTGGAACCCTGAGAACTACCCTGGCCAGATACATTTTAAGTCCCACCAGTGAGATGCACTTGTGCGACATGTGGAAGGCAGAAGAGAGCCAGAAGCCTTATTATTCTGCCCCCGGCAGGATGGGCAGACAGGTAGGCTTTGGCAGATGGCAGGTTTTGTCCTCCAAATCACTGACCTTAGGCTGCAGGAAGCCGGCACCATTGCTGGCAGCTCCCTGTAGCATCTGGCTTGAGTGACAGTAGCAGCCTCTTGGTTATCTGAAAGCCAGAGGTGAGCCTGGAGGTATTGGTGACCCTCCTGGCTTTCGCTCCTCCAGCCAATCCAACAGCTTCAAAAGCGCCTCATTCCTTGTATTAAATCCCTTCCTACTTGAGATACCTTGAATGGTTTTTGTTTTCCTGACTAGACCTGCCTGATGCAATCTGTTCTTCACTCCCACTTAACCTCTTCTTCTATCCCATACTCGCTTCCCTTTCTTATTCCCACCTCCTCCTCCTAACTGGATATTAAATGGAACTAAAAAGTTTTAAATGTTTAATTTTGAATAAGTTATATTGTTTTGCTTCTTAGAAAACATGGGTGAGTTGAATACTTTTTTTAAGTTGGAAAATCTCTCCCTAAATTCAATTGCTTATACCTGAGGCCCTCTGTGGACTATACCCCAGGGGACCAAGGCCTTGATGGACAGAGGGATGGTGGGGAGGGGGGCGGGAAGCACAGGTACAAAAAGCCACCTATGATTTTCTACTGTGAATCCTGCCTCTGTTTCCCTTGGGCCCAGAGGTGCTGAAGACCAAGTGGGGCAAAGAGACTCGTTTCTGTTCTAGGGAGAAGCAAAACTAAAGCCACCCCCAGTAAAACACGGAATATGCACATTAGCTGGTTTCTGGGACTCAGCTTCCCTGGTGTGTACATGTGTGTACACACATGCTTTCAGATGGCCACTCTCACTAGAAACCACCAGTTCCATGGAAGCAGGCCTGTCCTTTCCTCTCCTCCACCCAGGGCCAGCCTAAGGCCCAGCTGCTGCGGGGGCAGGGTGGGGATGGCTGTCACTGTGTCAGGGACTTGTGCTTCATTCTTGTATCTGCCACCTCTTCTCAGGGCCTCAGGGGTCTCATCTGTAAGACAGGCAAGGAGGGCCTGGGCACCCTGCTTCCCTCATGGGGTGGCTTTGGCCACAGAAGCTCTAGGGAGTCTGAGGGGGCAGTGAGGTTTGTATTGAGACTTTGTCATTTGCTCCTTCAGGGCTCCCACCCCTCCCTGTCCCTCTGTCTGGGCACCAACTGTGTTCCTTGCCAGCTCCTCATCTTACAGAGACAAAAGCAACCTGCTCTGGGATCCACAGGTAAGAGGCTGACAGGACCAGGGCATGTCTGAGGCCTTTAGCACATAGAGCCCTCCCTGCTTTGGAGGCCCGCCTTGACCTTGGCGGAAGGGCGTGGGGAATCCTGAGAAGGTGCAGCCTGGGGATGAGCCAGCTGCTCTGCCCATGCTGGGGCTGATGATCGGGCCCTTCCCTCTCCTGGGGGGACTGGAATAAAGTCTCTCCCAGCTCCAAGCAGGGAAGCCAGGGCCCCTCTGCCATGGCCACTTGGAGTCTCCCTTAGCCTGCTGGAGCCCAAGTGTGGCTTGAGAGTCAGTCTTTCAATTGATCGACTCAGGAACCTGCTCCCTTATATCCTGCTGGTTTAAAGAGAAAATTAACCACTAGGAAACTGCCCAGCATCCTGTGGACACCAAACCAGAGGAGGCTCAGCCCACTGTCTGGGCTGGTCACCACTGACCGTAGGCCTACAAAATCGTCTGTCCCTTCTTGTCTCCCAGGACCTAAGGAGACCCAGAAGGAGCTTGTGGTGACATGTGGTTGGGGCAGCTAAATGTGCAGGTGTGCTGGACTTTCTACCTGGAATTCTGCAGGAAACAGCTCATTCTTCTGGATTTTCGCTTTGAGCAGAGCCTCTGTTGACCTTCGGGTCCCAGTTTACTGCATGCAGAAAATCCTATGTAACAGGGCGGTCTGACAGCCCAGGAGTCAGCATTTCCAGACATTAGCTCTAACTCCAAACCCCACGCTCTTAAACAAGCCACCAATCTTGTCTAACCAAGCAGAGGACTCGGAGGCAAAGCGACCTGATCCAAACTTTGCTGTGCCTGACCCTCCTGCTATCCGAAGGCCTGTGTAGGAGGAACTCAACTCTTCAAGCAGGAGGGAGTCCACTCCCCAGGCAGGAAGCTCTCCTACTTGAAATGACGGTAGACACTGCACAACATCCCGTGTAGGTGCAGGTCAGCTGGCCGTCTGCTACTTGCAGGCAGGATGCGTCGCTTCCCAGTGCTGACCTTGCTCCAGGCGTGAGTGTGAACACAATGATGTGACGCAGCCCTGGCCACACCGTCCTGCCCTCAGATGGTGTCCGCTCAGAAAGTCACACTCAGGAAGCTTCCCACCATCCTGCCCTTTTGACACACAGATTTGCAAGGATTCTCCCTCTGGGGAGATGCTTCCAGAATGAGCTCTCAAAGTGCCAATTCTCCAGAGTGGGGTCTGGCCTGGTTATTCTATGGAATCTCTTCCATGCTCTAGCAGGCCATGATCTTTTTGAGATACTTGATGACTACATCATGGATGAGGAGGGAGTGAGGGAGGCGCCTGCCTTGCTGGCTGTATTTCCCCTTCCCCAAATGTATTTTTGAGCCAGAACTAAGATCCTCGTCACTGAGCAGGAGACCTTTATGGAAAACATGTTTTATTTGGCTATTAGTCTGTGGAACCATCAGGACTCAGACACTGGAGAGTGTGATTGTCTGCAAATGCCCAGGGTATGGCTCCCCACATCACTCACAGCACCCTGAGCGTAGACAAACTGGCTTATTCTGGCTCTTCCAAGGAATGGATCCAACTGGTGGGAGGGGGCTGAGAGGGAAGATCTCTTGCTTCATTTTCCAGGGAGTCCAGGCTGGTGTCCTAAAGTGCTCAGATGACCTGGTAGACAGCCCTGGGCCTCCCAGGGCCTGAGCCAGCTCAGGACCTCGCCCAGGCTCCTGGAAGGTGGCTTGGGCTCTGTTTCACATAGAGCAGGTTTAGACGTATCACAGCCACAGGGACAGCCCAGCCCCTTAGAACAAGAGCTGATGCTTTGGTGATCCCTGGAAGCTTGTCCTAGAGGAAGACAGGGATGCTTAAACGCAGATGGCCGAGGGAGAGCAGGGAAACTCTTCCTTCCTCTGAATGACCACAGAGGCCACAACCCATCCCTGCAGATGCTGTTCTGGACCATCTCCCAGGGGAGGAGAGCAGGCGCCCCCTGCTGGCGAGGCTGCACAGGCCCCCACATGCTCATGGCCCCCCAGGGGATGGGAACGTCCCCACTGCATTCTTCAAAATCCTTGAAAGGGCACCGTCCCCACCCACTCTGTCCTGCCTGCCCCTGAGTCCAAAACACAGCCCATTTTAGCGCTTCAAGTGCCGGCAGCAGGGTGGAGGGAAACTACTGGAGAAGATGTTCCTCCCAACCCATGGGCAGTGGAAGTACCCAGGTTGGGACAGCTATAATAACAGCAGTTCTGTTTTGTCCCCCAGCCAAGCTCTGGACAGCTGCTGTGGACTTCTGCAGAGGGTTGGTTTTTCCGTGTGTGTGGCTTGGGTTAAATTGACATTCTTGCATAGACATATTTTTGCAGTGATAACTAGCAAACTGCCCTGCCAACGGGACAAAGAAGCAGCCCAACTTTTCTTTCCTGTCTCCCTCCTCCTCTCTTGAGTCCTAAATGCTTGTCTTTCAGATTATTTGTTAGTTTGCTTATTTATATTTCCAAAAGGTTCAGTCCAATGTATATAATTCAAAAATCCAAGTAGTACTACAAGGCATGAAGAAAAAACAGCAGTGCTCTGTCCCTTTTCTACCCTAAATTCCTCCCCGCAAAACTCTTTCTTCTGATGTTTCCCTCCATATTTCTGAATAATATGTTTACACAGTTATTCCTTGATTTGTCAATTTTAAATGCCTATTGCCTTCACATGATGGAAGATGGGGCTGGGTGCTCCGTATTCACTTTCACGTCTATATCTTCTCTCCCTCCATTCTTCTTACATATCACATTTTTGTTAAATCGATATTCAATTTTTATTTCATTACAATTATGTATGTACTGTTCGCTGGTGAATGAAGAAATACTCTAGGATCACATTTCCTTTCTTCTATAACTTTTTGTTCTTCCAGGAGTTAATAATTACCTCATTTTTTTTTTTTGTCTGCTTAGTCTAAGTGATTATCCTAATAATTCCTCCGAAGCTCTCTAGCAGAATTTCAAAACCCCTCTGAACACTCTCTTTCCTATAATTAAGCAATCTGATAAACTACCGGTTCCATTTTTCCCAAAGGTCATCCCTCCCGCTCCCCTTGGAACTCTGTTACTCTGCTGCGCAGCTCTGGTTCTTGGACTTTCTGCCTCTCTCTCTAGTGTTGGATCTTCTGTTTCCTGGATCCCAACTCTTCCTCCTCCTCGGTTTATGCCCTTGGAGTATACATGTTAATTTCCTAGTTGGGTACACTTCTCTTCCAGAGCCAGCTCCAGCAGGCTGACACCCTGGCACCAGGAGGTGCATGTTTGCCAGTGGTGCTGGCAGTGTTCACATCTCCAGAGGCACATCCAGGCTCCAACTCTCAACTCAACCTGCACAGGAGCAATTGATGCAAACTTCTGATAGTCTCATCTGCCCCACAGTGTCAGTCCTCAACCCAAAGTCTGGCCAGGTGTCACCAAAAAACTTTCTTTGGATGAAAAGAATGGAATGGGAGAGAGGAATTTATTGGGCTAGAAGCAGACCCACTGCTCCTGGTAAAAACTGTTGTTGGTAACCAGCACGACTGGCCACTGCTGCCGTATTTCTTCACCCTTGTGCAGATTAGAAGAAGGTAGCTCTTGCTTCAAGACGCTATTATTTCTGTACAATAGGAAATTGTTATAAATACTAATTTTGTCAGAAAAATATATTTTAATGCCATATTGACAGTATATCAATGTGGATGTAGATGGCATTAGTTAGACACAAACGCTCAGCAGGGTGTGATTTGCTGTGTATTGACCCTCTGGACTCTGAAATCAATTAGGACCAATATGGCCTCAAATGTCAAAGGAGCATACATCAATGCACTGAGTATTAGCATTTTTTTCAAGCAAGAGCTTGATATTTTAACATATTTTAATGTATTGCCTGCAATGTGGCAATGAGGCACATGCTTTGCTCGATAGGAAATAGGATGGTGGGGGAGAGAGAGGAATTCAGCCTGGTCGTACACACCTATATCCTAGTCCACTACGTCAGAGGAGAGCCGATGGGTTGAAGATGAGACAGAGAGAGGAAGTGTACTCTAACTTGCCCAGTGAGTTCAAGAGCAGATAAAAGGCCTCTCGCACACAGTTTGTATGGAGTGACCCAGAAGCAAAGCAGACCAGCGATGGGTTCCAATAACCCTGATCTCTAGGGAGAAGCTCACTTAGCTCATATGACAAAGCCTTTGCTTCGTCCAGTGACACTTTGTTGCAGAGAGGACCCAATGGGTGTATATTGAATCCCAGCCAACAGTAAAGACCTTTTTGCTGACCTGGGAGTGATGGAAATCCTGGAAGAAAGAAACTTCGACTTCATAGTAACAAGGAAAGGGAATATTAGGCAAAGTTGAAAGGTGACCTTGGCATGGGGAAGCAGATTTTTTAAAAAGTGAGGGAAAAATAGGTCTTTATAAGATAATATAGATCATGATGTTTTAGAGATAATAACAAGATGTTATTAACAGATAGTTGTTATTAACAGATAGTTAATGTTAACTATCTGTTCCCTAGTACTCCGAAGAGGAAGAAAACAGAGAAATAGCTAAAGCAGCAGAAAGACTGGGGTGCAAGATAATATTTACAAAAGTTGGGATGAGAACAAAGCAAAGAAAGACACAAACCTGGAAGAACAATTTTTTTCATTTATTTGGGAATAGTTACTGAGTGGTTTCTTTATGCCAGGCACTTTGCTTTGTGCTAAGGAATAGCAACAAACAAGACACACTGCAGCTTACAGTCTGGCAGGGAATCGACATCAAGCAAGGTAACTAAAAGTGTGTCAACTCAGCCAACTACACGTAGACAACTAGACAACTTCCTCAACCAGACAAATGGCATCTGTAAAAAACCCACGGTGAACATCCCATTTAATGGGAAAAGACTGGTTGCTTCCTCCACTTCCATTCAGCATTGTACTAGAAGTTCTAGCCAGAAAGAAAAAGAAATAAAAGGCATCCATATTGGAAAGGAAATAATTAAACTATCTCCATTTACAGACAACATGGTTTTATATATATAAAATTCTAAGGAATCCCTTGAAACACTATTAGAACTAGTAAGTTCAGCAAGGTTACAGAAAATAAGGTCAATATATACAAATCATTTTTATTTCTATACACTAGCAGTGAATTATCTGAAAATGAAATTAAGAAAACATTTCCATCTATCATAGCATCAAAAAGAATACTTAGGAATAAAATTAATAAAGTGCAAGACTTCTACACTGAAAATAGTAAAACATTGTTCAAAAAAATTGAACAAGATCTAAAAAAATAAATGGAGAGACACATGGATCAAAGGACTTTATACAGTGAAGATGACAATATTCTCCAAATTGATCTATAGATTTAATGTGATCTCTATCAAAATCCCAGCTGCCCTTGCCCACCCACCTTTTTGTAGAAATTGACAAGCTGATCCTAAAATTCATATGTAAATTCAAGGAACCCAAAATAACCAAAAGAATCTTGAAAAGTAAAATAAAGTTGGAGGACTCACATTTCCTGATCTCAAACTTACTACAAAACTATAGTAACCAACATAGGCGGTATTGGCATAAGACAGACATATAAATCAATGGAATAGAAATGAGAACCCAGAAATAAATGTTTATGTTATAATAAATTGATTTTTGAAAAGGGTGCCAAGATAATAAAATGGGAGAAAAAAATAAAATAATCTTTTCAACAAGTGGTGGTAGGCCATCTGGATATTTACATGCAAAACAATCAAGTTCAACCCCTACTTCATACCATATACAAAAATTACCTCAAAATGAATCAAACCTAAATGTAAGAGCTAAACTATAAAACAGGAGTAAATATTTGTGACCTTGTCCTAGGCAATGGTTTCTTAGATACACTACCAAAAACACAAGTGACAAAAGAAAAAATAGACATACTGGACTTCATCAAAATTAAGACTCAAATGCTACAAATGATATAATCAAAAAACTGAAAAGACAATCTGTAGAATGGGAGAAAAATTTTGCAAATCACAGAAGGGACTCACATCTGGCATATAAAAAGAACTCTTATAATTCAATAGTGAAAAGATAAATAACCCAAGTTTAAAATGGCCAAAGGATTGAGTGGACATTTCTCCAGAGAAGACATACGAATGAACAGTAAGCACTGGAAAGATGCTCAAGATCATTTGTCATCATGGACGTGCAAATCAAAACCACAATGACATGTCACTTCATGTTCTCTGGGATGAAGAAAAGATGACAATAAGAAGTTTGGGGAAGAATATGGAGAAACTGGAACCCTCATGCACTGCTGGGGAAAACATGAAATGGTGCAGCTGCTTTGGAAAACGGTTTGGCAGTTCCTCAAAATGTCACACGCAGAGTTACCATATGATCCAGCGATTCCACTCCTAGGTATATACCCAAGTGAAATGAAAACATATGCCCACCCACAAACTTGCATGCAAACATTCATAGCAGGATTATTAACAACAGTCTAAAAAGTAGAAACAACCTAAATGTCTACCAACTGATGAGTGGATGAATAAAATATGGTATAGCCACAGTGAAATATTTGGCACTGAAAAGGAAGCATGTATTACATGCTACGGCGTGGGTGAACCCTGAAAACATGCTAAATGAAGGAAGCCAGTCACAAAGGATCACATGTTGCATGATTCCATTTATATGAAACCACCTCAACAGACAAATCTATAGATTCAGAAGGTAGATTAGTGGTTGCCTAGGACTAGAGGGTGGGATGCAATTGGGAAGTGATTTCTATGGGCATGCTTAGATGGGCATGGGGTTTCTTTTGTGGTGATAACAAATGTTCTAAAATTATATTGTGGTTATGGTTGCACAACTCCGTGACCATACTAAAAACCATTGAACTCTATACTTTAAGTGGGTGAACTGTATGTTGTGTGAAATTATATCTCAATAAATCTCTGTCTAAAAAACAGAAAGGAGTGAGAAACAACAAAAGAGTGTGCTGAATGTTTTGATTGGGAAAGGTTGATACGTGAGTAAATAATATGGGAACCCCATTGGGCTAAGACATGAAGGAACATGAGTTTGGTGACTGACACCCAGGGCAGGGAAGACAGTAAGGTCAGAGACCTGAGACTGGCAAAGGCATGGGAAATAGAAGGAGATGAAGGTATGCTGGCGTGGTGGGAGCAGAGAGCGGGAAGGAGAGGCTCAAGGTGTGGTTAGGTGGCTTGGCAGAGGACAGATGATGCAGGCTCTTGTGGTGCATGTTAATGATCTAGATTTTTTCCTGTAGCATGATTGGAAAACATTGAAGCGTTTTAACTTGGAGAATGCAATGACTGGATTTGAATTTTTAAAGGTGTACTCTGGCTGCAGGAAATTGATTTGAGGGATAGGAATGCACAATCAGACGGGAAGCCAATGCAAAAGCCAAGGAGAGAGATGATGTCTAAGAAATCTAAACTGATGTAGTTTGAGGGGAGAGTGGGAGGTGAGGACGTGGAGACAATTCATTCTATGAAGTTTGGCTGTAATGAGGAGGAAAGACATGGAGTTGTAGCTGGGAGGGATATGAGATGGAAGAAATGTAAAAGGTACACATGTTTAAATGGGAATTGGAAGGCATCAGAAGACAGGTTTATATTCAGAAGACAGAGGAGAGAATCCCCATAATCAAATGAAAGTAGAAGGGAATGAGATACAGAATACCCTGGAGGGATATCCCCTCTAACATAAGAGGAGGAAGGGAGGATATGATTACAGAGAAAGCTGGGTTTGCAGATTTGGAGGCAGAACTTCCTCATCCTCCTGCCTGCAATTTTGCAAAGCAACTCATGAGCCGAGAGTGAAGCCATGAGCTTCATGGCTTAAAGCCATGAGTTAAAGCCATGAGCTTTAACAACGTGCTGTCAGGGGCGTGGCTAGTGAGGGCTCTTAGGGGTGATGAGAGGCGTTCACGAAGGAGATTGAAATGTGCATAGCCACGCATCTGATATTATACTTCCTTCTTACATAATCTTCAAATGAGGAAGGGTGGAAACAGGAGTTAAGGGAGAATTGGAACCCTGAATGGAAAAAAGATAGAGAGTATCCATCCATTTCAGAAGTTCAAACCTTTCAGCCCTGTGTGTTGAATGAACTTAAAAATACAATTGAAGAATCATTCTTGATATTAGAAATCATGCAGATTGGAATAAGCACAATAAAATTGGAAATGATCAAATGTCCTATTTTTAAAGAAGAGTTAGAGAAGAATTCAAGAAAATATAGTTGAGGGACATTAACTATGATCTCTGCAATGTTTGTTAATTTGTAATTAGGAAGCACCAGTGTTTATCAGGAAATATTTATGCTAAAATATTATTTCTTTATGGGGACAGTGTCTGTTTCTTGATTTCAAGGTACCTGATTGGGAAATTAATACTATTTATAAAAATAGATTTCAGAGGATATGGATCACAGGTCTGCCACATGGAGAACTATATACTTCAGAGGGACATTGGCATATAGAGAATGGTCACCAGGAGGTCCCAGATGAAAATCAGCAGGAGTAACTAAAGAAGAGAGGCTTTGGGCAAGGCAGCAAAGGTATCCTCAAGTATCCGAAGGCCTGCCCTCTTCAGTCTTTTTTCTACAGTGGTCCAGAGAGTAGAACTAGAAGAAAAGTTCCAGAAAAGTAGACCGTTGCCTCTGGATAAAGAATAGCTAACACCTATGGATGTCCAACAATGGGGAAGCACAAAATATTGAGCTCCCCAGTCCTGGAGCATTCTAGAAGATTCTGTCCGGGCTTCTGCTATAGCAGAGTAGGGGTCTATGTAACTCTAGGGTCTGTTCCATGAAAATAAATGTAGAGGCAGTGACGTGGGCGTTAATTCTCCAGCACTTACTCTAGAGGTGTAAACACTGGTGCCTACAGCTGTTGTTGTCTGGCTGAAGCTGCCCAGTGAGGCAATGGTAGGGCTGGAACCGACTCTCCCCAAGACCTATTTCTATTGCTCCACACCATTCTGTGCCCACCATTTCTACAGCTTTTCCTGTGTTTCTTTGGAACTTCAGTTAAGAATTCTAAATCCCTCATTCATGACTTTCAAGCCACACCTTTCCATAAACATCTACTGGTCTACATGGCCTGGCTGATGTCTGCAGCACTGGCTTTGAAACTCAAGGGTCCTGAGCAGCTGGCCCTTGGATCACAGATGAGGGCTCCATAATCACAGGGAAAGAGTCCCATGTCGCTTCCTGGAGAAAAGGAATCATGCTCCCAGGAGGAGGTGATTCCGAAGCCACAGGCCTTACCTGAACCGTGGGGTCGGCTCTACGTCCTGCCTCAGTTGTACATGACCAGGTTCATCCACTGAAAAATAAGCATCATCATTACAACCAATCCTTCAAGTCTGTTAGCTCAACACAGAGCACGGCGAGTGCCACCCTCCCTCAGTCCCATCGCCCCTCTCCAGCTAACTCCAACCAAGCAGGAGGTCTCAGCCCCTTGTCCCTCCACATCTGCTGCTCCCCAAGCAGACACAGCAAGGGGTAGTAGAGGCCTACCCGCTGGCTGGTCCGGAGGCTTTAAAACCCAGTGGGAGTCAGTTTAATGCACAGAGAGCTCCGTGGCTGTTCTTCAGTTCCCTCCTGGATTTATGACTCCCACATAATCCTCTGCTTTATTAAGCTATTGGAAAAAAATAAAATCGGTCTGCCAAGATCCTAAAGCAGCCTGGCAGCCAGCGATATATAAGGCAGCAATTGGAGTCAGGGGTGGAGGGGGCCAGCAGCTTGGCCGGCCTCTGATGGACTATTCGATGCCCTCGGGGAGAAAAATGGCCCTTGGATTCAGGTCAGGAGAGGTGGCCTGAGACCATGCCTGTGCCGGGGAGGGGGCAATGCCTACCTCCGTCTCTGTCAGGTAGAGTCCTTTTCCATCCTTGGAGAGGTTACGGAAAGTCTCTAGGGTCAAGAAGGAAAGGTGTGACTGACTTAGGAGGAAATCCGGGCAGGTGAGGGGAGGCGGGCCAGGCCCACAAGGAGCTGATGTGGGGATTCTGTGCAAAGCAGCCCCTCCCTCCGCTCAGAGTGCTCCCCCCTCCCGTTGTCCTCGTCCCTCTGCAGCCAAGCTCACCCCTGGGCGGCTCAGGTGCACCTCCTCAGCACAGCCCCTGGGACCCCTCCGCCACACTCCCACCCTCCTCCATCCAGTTCCTTGCACTTTGCACCCTGCACTTGGCCCTGGGGGTGTGTGGGCTTGCCTTTCTTTCACAGGCACAATTTGGGGGCCTCCCCTGTCCAACAGAGAACTCTCCGGGGGGCAAGGCTTGCACCTCGGGTTTTTTCTCACCCTCCCAGGGCTCCAGGCTGTCAAGCTTCTTCCCCAGCTCAGAGCTGCGGGGCTTTCAGAGCCTCACAGCAGGTGGTGAGGAGCGCAGGGGTCTGGCCTTTGCTCTACCACAACCGCAGCTGCGCCACCTTGCGCTTTGTTAGGGCCTGGGCTTGCACATATGATTTCATTTAAAACAGAGGGTTATGCTGCTAGAAAGTATGAAAACCTCTGGCCTACACAGTGGATTTCTGCACCCTGGGGAGAGGCCTCCTGCCCACACCTATTCACTTGTGCATGGAATTCCTTCAGAGATTCACATCCTCCATGGCACAACTAAAGAGCAGGTTTCAATCATAAACAACCCAGAGAGGGGCAGAGTGATTTAGATTAACCGTGTTCCTGAGAGAGGAGCTGACAGGGGAACGTGCTGGGGAGAAGTGCGCAGAAGGGAGCCACCGACATTACTGGCAGCCTCGGCTGGCTCTGTCCCCTGGGAGCAAGGGCACCTCATGCAGGACACCAGCCCACCCCGCTGCGGAGGCCTTGCCCAGGCCTGGGGCAGGAGTCAGCTCCTGGTGCTCTCCTGTGCTCTTTGGCCACTGAGAAGTTCTCCCGGGTGTCCCCCAGTGACACTTACTTGCCATGGCTTCCAGCCACATCAGGAAGCAGACCAGGCTGGGGAAGCTGACCCTGTGGGCCCTGTCGCTGTACCGGAGGGTCATGAGACCCAGCAGCTCATCGCTGATGGAGATCCCTGCAAGGAAGTCTGGGGCCGCAGGGCGAGCATGTGAGCAGTGAGGCGGCTGCGGGCGGGGCTGGTCCTCTGGCTTGCCAGGTTTGAGAGATGTGTTCAGAGGGCCTGTGGCCTTTCACCAATTCCTACTCAGCCTGGCTTGGCAGCGGGTTCCCCTCACTTCAGTGTCTTCTCTTTTTTGTTGGCTGCTGGGCCCCAGGGACATAGTTCTGTAGTTTGGCCAGAGACCAACTCGTGCTCAAGAGACACTGTCTTGGGGACACATCAGCCTTCACAATCATCTAATAATTCCCATGTAGTGTGGGAGCTGCCAGGATACCTGGGATTTGCTTCCAGCACTGCCTCTGCCAGGCATCTCTCTGCTGGTGACCTGGTGAAACAACCTTCCTCCCCCAGCCTTAACTCTGTGGATGCTGCCAGTGTGGGTAGGTGTGGTCCCTGGAAGAAGAGAACACCTAAGTCAGCCATCCAGGGAAAAGGTTGGTCTTCAGAGACCAGAACTCAGAAGATGGCATCACATGGGCAGGAGATAGGCACCTTGTCATCTTCCTTGTCTAGTCATAAGCTCCAGGGAGGCATCAACCACGCAGGGACCAAGTGCAGACTGGCATAGTCAGGCCTGCAAGCCCTGAGGAGCGCGCAGAATCTTGTAAGCCAAATCATCCCTCAAGGGACAAGCCTGGTGGCCTGTGGGCCCCAGGCAGCCAGAGCCACATTTGGTTTCTCCAGCAGAGATAAGAAAGTGTGAATTTAAATGCTTTTAGACAGAGCATGGGTTCTCCAGCTTGGCACATTCTCAAATCCCCCATTTCCTTCCTGTTAGCTGCACTGCCCTTTAAGTTACCCACCTGGCTTCTGGAGGCTTTTGAGTTGAATTTGAACTAGTCTCTATTTTTCTCCCTTTTATTATTCTGGTGTCATAAGTGAGGTCTCCTTTAAAGATGTTTTCTTTAAGTGGCCTTGCAGTGGTTATCAAAGTGTGGTCCCCAGACCAGGGCATGCACAACAGCTGGGAGCCAGCTGGAAATGCAAATTCTTGAGCCCCACCTAGACCTTCTGAATCAGAAATGTCGAAGTGGGGCTCCGCAATCTGTGTTTTAACAAGCCCTGCAGGGGATGCTGATGCACACTCAGGTTTGTGAACCCAGCTCCACCTTACGAAGAATTACAGAGGAGGATATATGTTACAGGAAAGCAGGGGTGCTGCAGCCTGGTCTTCCCCCACCCCCAGGCTAGGAGCCCTGGAGGGAGAATTAAGGAGACTTTCCTTCTGGTGTTAACCTGGGAGAACCTGACTTTACATTTTATTAAGGTTGGTGGCCATTTCCTTGCATAATCTTTTTATGATTATTCTCCCCGTCAGCCGCAATGGAGATAATGATCCCTGCCCTTCCCAGTTTGCAGGTAGTAGAGATGGTCGAATGAGAGGACGCCAGTAGAAGTGCTCGATGAACCATGAAGCACTCATGCACCCTAAGATATTATTATCATTATCCCAGGACAAAAAGCTTTTGCCTCCTTGAAGCAGACAGATGCGTTTGATTGGATTTAGCCCAAACCCTCTGTGAAGAGAGCTCACCAGCCTGCCCGTGGGTATTTAACCCTGATGGCCCAGACACTGAGCTGGAGCGTCCCTGAGGCAGCTCGATTCCTGGAAGGGCAGCAATTCTGCAGGGCTATTTTCTCACGGTGAGAGCTATGCCAGGGAAAAGGCAGCTTGGGAGATTGGCTGGCAGGGAACTCAGGCAGAGAAACCATGTCTGGGGCCAGAGCCCTGGAGGCCCGAGGGCAGTGTGACCCAGAGGGGGACGCAGGAGCTGCACTCTCCCCTCTCCTGACTGCGTGGCATTGCCAGGCCTGCCTGGTCTGCAGCGTGCTGAGGGTGTGGGCACCCCACCCACCCCACGGCCCCCACCACCCCAGTTCAGAGGGCACCCACTCTACCTGTATTCGCTATGGCTGTCCCCAAGTCTGAGCTCAGGAGGACTCCAAGGCTCTTCTGGGTGTTCTGGAAAACTCGCTGATGTGGGAAAAGCAGCAAGAAGTCCATGTGAGGACCTGGAGGACATCCTGGATAGCAGGGGGTCCCGGGGTGGGCATGAGTTTATAGGGAGTAATGAGGAGTCTCAGTTGGGATCTGAAGGAGAGATTAGGATGAGGGGGCTTCTCCTTCTCCAAATAGGGGCCAACTCAGAGGGTCTCATGTGCTGCTCTGATGGTTCAGACTTTGTCCTAAGAACAACGGGGAGGCCAGACAAGGCCCCAGACCACATCTGTTTTGACAGATCCTCCAGCAGATGGATTGCAAGGGCATGAGGGGGGCCAGAGGGCCGGGGTATGCAGTGGGGAGGGGAGCACGAGGAGGAAAATGCTAGCTGGCAGCTTTAGCTACAGTCCCTACGGATGTCTTCCTCTCCCAACCTCCACAGCACCCCTTCGCCTGCCCCTGATCAGGCAGCACCTTGCACCCTCTCGTGCTGCATGTCAGTCTCCCCAAACAAAATGTTAGCGCTCCTGGAGGGCAGGGGTGAGGTTTCCTCTCCTTTCATACCCCTAAGCCCTGACACAGGGTAGAACACCCAGTAAATATTTGCTAAATTGGATGGAATAAGAGCAGTAGTCATGGAAAGCATGTCCATACTTGGCAGGTGACAAGGCGCCTCCATAGTCTCGTGAATTTCTCTTGGTTGAGCCGCCCATTCACTTGCAGCTGCATGGGGAGTTAAGAGTTAACCAGCTAGGCGTGCAATGAGCAGAGGGGCCCCAGGTCCTGCCAGCAAAGCCAGAGCAGCTCCATCCATCACTAGTAACACAGTTGGTCCAGCACCACCTAGATGTGGCCCCACGCCAGCTGTCTCCCGCACGTCTGAAAGGAGCCTGGCTTAGATTTGTTTCACGAAGAAAAATGGACAATTGGAAGAAGGAAGCCCTCAGAAAAAGAGGCCAATGTCACCTGCATCAGGGGGAAGAGAGCGAGCCCAGGACATAGCCTTACCAGTCAGAGGGGGTTCTCTGACTGAGCAGAGTGGGGAGGGGCAGGAGGGGTCATTGCAACTCTGGAAGCAGCAGCTGCAGGTAAGTGTGTGAGCCCCACGTGCATGTGTGCAGAGGGAATGCTTTCTGTGTCCATAGTAAAGCCAGACCTGGCCACTCCCTCCAGTGGTTCAGTGATGAGCAAGGAGGGAAGAGCACTGACCTCTCAGAACTGGAAGGGGAGCCGGTGGGTGGGTAGGAGGAAGGCTAGGAACAGCCCGTCCATTTTGCAGGGGTCCAGCAACATGACCTCCCTTGGGCCATGGGGCTGCGTGGACCGTGTGTGTTCCTCTGTGGGAGATGGGCAGTGTCTCTGAGTGATTTCAAATCACAGCCAACAGAGACAGGGCCTGACTTATGATTCCATCAAAAAGCCCCCTTGTTCTGCAGTGGCCGGCTTTCCAGTTCCGATCAAGCCTCGCTGGCAGTGCGAGAACAGGCTCATCTGACTCTCTCAGGAGACAGTTCACGGCCCAGCGAGGGGCTGGCCATCAACAACTGGGGCGTGCACACGTGGAGTCAGCCTCTCCTGCCTGCTGGGACCGGGGGTGTGTGGGGAGAATGGCTGTTTGGGGGGTGAAATCAGGACGGTCAGGAGCCCAGGGTCAGGTTCATGTTCCTGCCACTTGTCACCATTGACCTGGGGTGAGTCACTGACTGACGTCCACCCAGCCGCCGCCTCTGCACACGCAGCGCAGTCTCGGTCAGGGGACGCACGTGCTGTGCCAACCAGGGAGCTGTCTATGTTTTTTGGTTATTCTTATCTTTATTCAGTCGGAGCCTTGTTAAGAAATTTAAATCGTGATGACTCCTCCAGTGGTAAGGGGAGGGCTGGGAGGGAGAACGGTCCCCACGGGTGCTCTAAGGAGGCAGCACAGGATAAGGTCAGAACGTGGACTTTGGGGGCTGAAAATCCCAACTTTAAATCTGGGCCCAAGTCCTGACTAGCTGCGTGATCTGGGCAAATTAACATCTCTGAACCCCTGTTCCTTTCATTGTATGATGAGATAATACTTCCTATATCACAGAGTTGTTGTAAGAACTACAAGAAAAAAATACATATATGTATATACATAAGCCAGTACAATTCTCAGCGCACAGTAGATGCTCGCTCAATGGGGACTATTGTCGTGTTGCTGTGGTTGGCCTAGAGAGTGAGTGAGTAGCGAATCCATGGAAACTTGGGGCCAAGAAGGAGAGAAACTACTGAGAGTGAGAAAGGTTCCCTGCTGTCCCGACTGGACCCCTGGGGAAAGGGGCTGTCAGAGAGAGGGAGGGACGACGGCAAAGGATACGTCCATCAGGGCCAGGATGCTGTGGCACTCGCCAAGGAGAACGTGTTCCCGGGGTGTCCTGAGGAGGGAAGGCCAGGAGGGACTGATGTGCTTCGAGGCAGGTGCCAGAGGGGACAAGGATGGGCCAGTCGGCCCTGGGGCTGCTCCTACCTGTCAGGAGTTCCTGGTTGAGCAGGCTCTGGAGCTGAGTAGCATCTATGTCCAGCCCCTGATCCAAGCAAGGGAGGAAGCACTTCAGTACCAGGACCCGAGAGGCACGTCCACCTGGCCCAGTCTGTAAAAGCACTCGAGTTCTGAGCACTTAGGTCCCACTATGTGCCCATCTCACGTTTGTCATGAAGCCTCCCCTGACGGCTCCCAGCCGTGGTGGTCATTCCCTCCCAGGAGCATCTGCAGTGCTGGCCACGATGCTAGCGCCTGGCGTCAGGCGCCCTGTATTTCTCTCTGCGTTCATTATAGGACTGAACGCCGCGTGTGCCTCCTCCCCACTGTCCCCACACGTGGGAGCCCCCCCAGGAAAGGTGTTGAATGACTCAATTCAGCCAGTTGGGTGTTTTCCCCATCTGCTTCCAGAAAGAGACTGACTGAAATGTGACTACCGTGTCTGTGTGTGTACACATGTGATAAAAGAAGTTAAAAATACCAGAAACGTGGGCTAAGAGAAGCTGCTCTAACTGAACACATTACTTAGCTAGCACTAGTCTTCCCAGCCACTGAAGTGCAAAAGGGAGATGTCATATTTTCCTTAGACTAAGAGCAGGAAGCAATTGAGGTTCAGGGGAAGGAGAAACTTTTTCTGGTCTCGACTTCTGGAGGAATTAACTGCATTCTACTTTATACTGGGGACATTTGACAACTTGACAGGTAGCATCAGAGACGCCGAGTGTTCTACGTGCAGCCGTTCCCACATTCAGCCTGGGAAGGGCTGAGGGGATGGTGTGCCACTGTCACACTGGGGATGCCTTTTCGCGGGGAGCTGGCTCTGGAGTGAGGTTTCTCAGCAGGGCTTTGCAGAGTGGCACTGGTCGGGTGGAAGAAGGTGCCTCCTGGGGGTCTTCTGAGACCTGGCACCTCACAGATGACAGACGCGATGCCCCTCCATCTCCCAGGGCTGAGAGCACAAATAGCTGCACAGCCCTTATGGGGTTCTTCACCACGATGTTGCATCTCAGGATTCTCCCTGAATAAAACCTCCTGCCCCTGTCTGAAATTGGTCCCCGGGTCATTTCTGCAACACCTCACTTTTGGTTATGTCAGGGAAGTTGGTGTTGTGTACCCATCATTAATGGAGTTGCTCTTCAAAAGCATCATGTCACCTCCATTTGGACAGCAGTTGACGTGCTAATGGGGAATCCTCCGCTAGATCATAAGCAGCTCTGGGGCGTGGGCCATGCCTTCTTCCCTCTCCGCATCCCCATGCTAGCACAGAGCCTGACTTGGACCCTACACTCCATGACCAACCAAAAGTGTTCAAGGAGGTGAGGCTAGGAATGGAGATGAGGATTTCTTAAAGTCCCAAGGATTTGCATGTTTGCCTCTCCCACCACAATGTAAGTCACCCAAGCGCTGTGCTTCGGTATGCCCAAAGCTTGGGGTGGCACTTGGGATGTCCTAGGTGCTTGGCAAATGCCTGCCAGTGGGATTAACAACAGCTGTATGGATGACCTGGCCCAGCCCAGGGTCCAAGTGTACCCTCCCTTTCCCACGGGCAGACCCTGGGTAGCAGTGCCATCACCTCTAGCATGATAATAAAGGGAACAATGGTACTGGTAGTAGCAAGTTGTTGTAGTCGTTTAAAGTTAGTTAAAGTTACATAAGAGATCAGGAGAGAGGACAGAGTGAGTGCATGGATTTATATTTTGCTTTATACTTTCTTTGAAGGACACAGACTCTGAGGATAGTTTGCAGGTTGTGCAGAATAAAGCCAGGTGGGCCCTCCCTGCTCAAGGGTGCCCAGCTGGGGGGTGAGATGGGGCTGGAATCCACCCTCTGTTCTAGCCATGTACCTTGGCACGATGTTGCATCTGGGTTTTATTCTAATTCCCACAAAGGCCCCACAGGGGCTGCCAGCCACTCTCTATGAGGAGACATTTGGTTGCTGTTTGGAAAAGTCTCGACTAAGGAATCTGTCTCATCATATGACAAATTTTGTTTTTATCTTAAAGGTGCAGGTGCATGGACCACGTGTGAGAATTTACCACCTGCCCCTGAAAGAAGTTGTCTCAGGCATCCTAGTCAGGCCATGCTAACCATCTTGGGGCAGCTAACCTTAGCTTGGGCATCTGCTCTGGGGGAGCTAATCTGTCTTAACTCGATTCAAGGGAAATGATTGAGCACCTCCCCTGTGCCAAGGACAGGGATCAGTGGTGGGGACGAGGAGTGCATATGATACCACCCCTGCCTTCAGCAGCCCACAGACTGAGGACAGTCACCCTGGCCGGCCTTGTCATGCATCACAGAAAGTGCCTTCGGAACCAGCCCAGATGGCGGCCTGAATCCTGGGCTGATACTGAATTCACAGAGGTTCGTGTTCCACCACTCTTTGCAGTGCATGCCCCTCACTCTAGCCACATTCTTTGATTTTCATTTTTGTTCTCCTCTTGGGCCCAGGCTGCCTCTGGGTTACCACCACCCTGTTAGCCCTCTGAACACAGAGGCAGGGCCTGGCATCCTTCCTGCCCTTAGCTTCTGCCTGGCTCAAGCCGGCATGGTACCCGTGGTCATCAGCATCACTTTCTGCTTCTCACATCAACGTGATTATTAACAGTAAAAGTCCCATCATACAGAGCCCTTGGCAGCTGTTTTATCCTGACAAGTCAAGGAGTTCTTTATAACAGTTTATTAAACCATTAAGAAAATCCCATGTGCACGTAGGTGGCTTGGCAGCAAGAACGTTGTCGCCACTCTCTGAAGCTGGCCAGCTCCCAGGAGGAACGATGCCAGGTTGGTGGGAGGTGGCCGAGTGGGAGAAGGAAAGATTTCAAGGGGTACCGCCAATTGCTTGTTTTAAGATTTAAAAGGGAACACACCCCATATATACCCCCCATAATTATCCCTTCCCTTTCTAAGCTCTGTATTCCATCGGATGTCACCAAGATGACACCAGGTACGACGCCACTTCCCTATAGAGTTTGGCAGCCAGAGCAGTCCTGGAGGCTATCCAGGGAGACAGGCTGATAAAATAATCCGTCAAGGCCCTTCTGTCTGCATCCTGATAAGGGCCTGGGAGGGGCCCTCCATCTCCTGTCCTGCTAAGGCCCCTAGGGGAGGTACCGTACCTGCTGAGCGTATCTGTAGAAAATGCTTTGCTGGGAGCGAGTCTCGGAAAGACTTTCCTAGATCAAAGGGAAAACAGCCAACATGAAACTTCTGGGGAAGGAAGTCACCTGTCTGGTACAGCGAGGGTGCAATAACCCCCACCTAGATCTGAGATAGAGATTTCACTGGGAAGTTGGACAAAACCTTTAGGGGAATAAAAAAACCTGAAGTTTGTGGAAGGAGGATGGTTGGGGTGAGCGTGGTCTTGGAGGCTGGTCTCCTACTTCTCCCCCACCCCTCTGAGCCATCGTTGGCCCTTGGGGTGTCTCTGTCTTCACTGGTCAGAGGACAGGTAAGGAGGGAGACAGAGCTCTCCGGGATGGGATGTGGCCAATGAAGCTACCCAGCCAAGCCTTACTACATACCTACCTTTGGTGCTCTGAGGCTGAAATTGCTTCTCAGACTCCTGGAAAATCAAGGGCACAGTGTGACAAGGACAACCTGTGCACCACTCAAAGGGGCCTGCATGTGGAGGGCACTCAGATGGCACTGGACACTGCCAAGGGCCTGAGTGGGGAGCCCTTAGCACTGCAGGACATGAGGTGGGCAGCCAGGCAGTCGGCAGACATGGCCATGTGCCCAGCCTTTTGGGTAGACGCGGAACAATCTAGTAGATGTTCCTTTTGCAATCAGATACACACATGCCATGACCCCCATTGCTGGGATGGCAGATAAGCTGTGTCTTATGTTCCACCTTGAACTGGTGGTATGATGGCTGCCTGGCATGCTGGACTGAGAAGGCCCCCCCGCCCCTGCTCAACTGCAAAGACCGTCCTGATGATAGCGATGTCTGCCTTGGGCCCAAGAGGGGACAAGGGGTCCAGTGGGTAATTGTTGATACCAGTCTTGACCCGTTGAGTTGGATGCAAGACCTTCCACGCTGGACTCTGTCATTCAGGCCAGTCTTTCACTGTCTCCCTGCTATACCCCACATTCTGGCCACATTTCAGACAATGTGACAGGCTTGCCAGATGCCACCTTCCTGTACAGATGCTGATACCACCTACTCTGCAACCAGCCCTGCGCTCACCCACTTCCCTGCTGCTACTCACACTTTTTTCTTCCGCCTGCACAAAACCATCAAGGGACCCGCTCCGGTGCTGTTTCCTCTGAGACACCTTCCTTAGTCCCTCTTGTCAAAAGTGGTCCCTCCACTCAGCCCTCCCACGTGACTTTGCATTTCCACCTCACAAGGGCCTCGGGCTGTGTGTGGTCTGGTTCTTGGTGAGCTGCTGGAGAGCAGGGCCCGTGTTCTGTCCCCCACTAACATAGTGCATGCTGCATAGACAGACCACTGCACATGATGACACCATGCATTTTTATAAAATTCAGTAGAATAAAACATTTAGAATCCCAGAGGTTCTGTACCTGTCACTGTCTGGCGTTTTCAGGAAGATTCGGAGCAAGAACTCAGCTGCATCTTTCTGTGTTTTAGGGACCACGACATAGGTACCGGGGCTCAGGTGGAAGGATGTTGTGAAGTTGTGCTTGGTTTGATAATTTATACCCTGGACGGCATTTCTGAATGGGGAATAAAACGTGGGTGGCAGACTCTCCCGGAACTGCTGGAACTAGAAGAAACATGATGATTGTGAGAATGTCCCCTCCATGCATGGGCCCCAGCCACCAGGAGAGACCCGCTACCCTCCAGACCCTCTCTGTTCACCAAAACAGCATGGCAGGCCCTAAAGAGGGAGACGGTGCTTACCTGAACTCTCACAAAGCCGTAGGGTTTAGACTGTTGTTTTGTCTAGACCCTGACCCTACAGTGAATGCAAAGAGATATGATGCACAGTTTTATCTCATTAAGGCTAAGAGCACCCTGGGTTTCTGGGTTTTCTCTCTCTGCTTATGTAGAGAGAAGACTTCCTTGGAAACTGGTGACATTGTTTCAACACTGATTTTCTTCTGGGGTCCCCAAAGCCTCTTCTCTCCTGAACATTTAGCGAAATACTCTGCCCGCTATAGTATCACAGAATCGAATGCTATTCACTTCCTCTGACATATCTTGCCAGTAGAGCCCCAAAATTTCTTCTCATTGGGGAATAATGGGCCCTGATCATTTTCCTTTTATTTCAATATTTTCTTAGAGATAAAACAATAAATATAATGCTGTTCCTATTACCAGATGTCACATACATATTACATAATAAAAACCCCTTGCTAAACAAATTTTCCCCACTACAGTCAAGCAAAGGGATTCCATTTAGAATGGTTACGGAGCAGGAAATGGTTATTTATGAGCCCTGCCTGGGAGAAAAAGCAGGGGAAAGGGGCGAGTTTCTTTTCAGGGTGTAGGGACAGGCTGGGCTCCAAAGTGAGACAGGAGACAGGCCACTGCCCCAGGTGTATGGCAGGGGCTCAGTGGAGTCTCCAAAGCAATTCTGCTGACATTAACCGCAGCCCCAGTGGGTTTGGAAGCCTGACTTGCTTGGGCCCTTCTGGACAAAGCAGTGATGGAATCAATTCTTCTCTAGAGGGTCAGCAATGCCCTGTGGCTATTGGTGTGTGTGCATGCACGTGTGTGTACACGGGGAAGCAGTGTGCGTGCAGAGGCGTGTGGGTGGCCTGCCTCCTGCAATTCGGGAGGTAAGGACCTCCCTGCTTACCCACTCTCCTGCCCTCCTCCCTTTGCCGGTCCCTTGTACCCTGTCCAGGCTGCTGATTCTACAGAACAGACCCGCTCAGTGGCAGCGAGAAGTGTGAGTATCGGAGCGTGAGGGGAGGTCTTGGTCCAGCGCTCACAGGACCCAGCATCGCATCAACACAGGGCTAGTCATGCCCAGGCCTGACTCTGCAGTTCTTGAGATGGGACTTGTGTCTTTTCCTGGATTAAGTCTCACCCTGCTCTCTGGCTCTGAGGGTGGAAATGCTGACCAGTTCCTTGTACCTGAATGTTTCGCTAGTAGCCCTTCCAAACATTCCAATTCCATGGCTTGGGTGCTGGGAGCCAGAGTCAGATCCTACCCCCAGCTCTGTGGCTGGGCTGCTGCTGTCACAGACAAGTGTCCTTGCTGTTAGCTTTCTGCCTGGACTTTTGAGTAGCCCCTTTTCTGAGACTGCCTGCCCTGGCCTCTGTCAACCTGTTGGGGCTTCCTGAAGGCCTGGAGGTGCTCCAGTCACCATCTGTTGGGTGTGGCCGCATCCTGCTCCTCACTTTCATCTGCAATCCCGAAGGAAGATGTGCCTCCCTCTTGGCAGCTCAGAGCCAAGGGAGGGGTCTGAGTGCCCGTGAGGATTGGTATTCCAAACTCCATCTGTCCTCAGCCTTCCTCATTGTCGTAAGTCACCTTTCACGAATACTGAGCCAGATTATCTGTTTAGGAGGGGTGGCAATTTGCTTACAAGAGGAGCTCAAGGATGTGCCTTGAAGCTGCATTTGGAGAGCATGCACCCTATTTGTGGTGGATTTGGGGGCTAATTCAGGAGACTTAAGGTCCTTCCAAGGTACCCCTTAGTGCTGCTCTCATCTTAAATGGCAAGGAACTGGCTGCATCAATCTTATCTCTGTCAAGGGCCACATGCTCGAAGATGTTTCACTTGAACATTATCAAGAGAACAGCCTAAAGGGTCCAACCTTCAGACCAGGACAGCTAAACATTTTCCTGCTTTGTTGACCTGTTTGGAGATTCTAAGCTTGTGTCTGATATAAGACATAGCAAGACTGAATTTGTAGCCACGAACACATGAAGGCCATGGGCATTGGAACAGGTGTAGCACTTCAGCACTGGGCAGCAGCAAAGGCGTGGGAAGCCCAGTGAGGGCGATTGGAAGCCAGACCTGGGAGTCGCCTTGTGGGGAAGAGGAAAGGCAGGTTCAGGAACCGGAACCCAACAAAAACACAAGCAGACCTGAGCAGCCTGCTCGGCCCTGTGTTCCTTCCCGCACGGCCAGACTGTTTCCTGGCACACCTGGGGGTGAACCAGAATGATCACTCGCTCCCTGTGCGAGTTGTAAAAGAGGCAACCTACTCAGTCGAAGAGAGCAGCAAGAGGAAGGACACCGAGGAGGGCAAGAAGGTGTCTGAGAGGCCAAAGCGTTCCCTTCGCCAGCTTGGCAAGGTGTGGTTACTATTCACGGCACTGACGATGACACAGAAGGAAGAGGGAGATACTGACAGGGCCTCGGATGAGACAGAACCTGAGCAAGAATAGATTCCCCAACATCGGGTGCTTCTGTGAGAAGCCGATTTCTTTTATTCCATCAGATAGAATAAAATAGGACGGGAATTTGTTCTAAGACCCCACCCCCCATGCTTGTAGGAAAGGCTGTATGCACATGATCAGGAAATACCCAGGTTCTAGCGGAAGGAAGCTCTGAGGATGCAGTTTCATTTTTAAGCCACTCTACAGTTCGCAAAGCACTTCTATGCAATGTGATGGATATTCACAATAATCTTGCAGGCAACACTAGGCTCCCTATTATTTGGATGTGGAGACTGAGGCTCAGCAGTTTAAGTAGCAGAGTTGAGGACTGAGCAAGCTGTGTTGCTTCCTTTGTAATCAACCCCCACTCCCCCACCAGGCGATGTCCTCCCCAGTGGGTGTGGGTTTTGCTTCCCTTCCACTGTTGAGCCTGGGCCCCGCCCATGTGTACAGACCTCTTGTTTGCCCAGGCAGACTTCTCTGGAGGACAAGGGTGCGTGGAGAGGGAGGTGGAAAGTCTTGGCCAGCAGGAAGAGCTTTGGGGGTGAGGATGAATTGGCACATCCATTCTATCCTTCCCATTGTCGTGTCCTCTCACCGCCTGTTCACACACCACCAGTGTCTGGTGAGATGTACAGCAGAGCAGTGTGCCCATGGCAAGTAGGGAATCACATGCCTACACCAGGGCTGGACCATGGTATCAGCTGTGTTAGCACCGCAGCCACAAACACCATTAGAGCCCAGAGACGTCCGAGAGCCAGGCTGTTGGCAAGTACCTAGCCTGTTTCTCAGTTGAACTGTGAAAGGAACGCAAGTGTGTTTTGAGATGTCAAATTCTGGACTATTCTTTGGTGTTTAACTCAGTTAGGATCCTACAAGATCCCCTGGGATCTTCAAGAAGCTGAGGAGACCTTGGGTCTAAGTGCTCCTTCAGCAAAGTGGGAAATGGTGAGAAATGATGCATCTTTGGTTGAGCGGTAAAGAAGCAGGCGTGGTATCCTGTTAAAAATGGTACAGTTACAATCTTGGTGGGGTTCCTGAACTGTAAGACTTTGTACACATCAACACGACTATGTTGCTCACAGTGTGAATGGCAGCCCCAGGCATCATGTCCTGGGGAGGCACTTAGAGCCTCTCTGGGCTCCTGCCTTGCATCAGGAAAAGGAAGCGTGGGCTGAGATGTTTTTAGTAGGCCTATTTGGTGCTTGACCTATCCAGCACTGGCTGGGCAGACCAGGTACCTCAGCTCCTTCTCAGCCATTCTTAAATCCTTCCCCTGGCTCCAGCCTCCTCTTCTTCCCAGAGGTGAGGTCTCTGAGGATGACAGTCCTCTTAGAAGGCACCTGAATCAGCAGGGATTCCTGGCTGAAAGCCATGGAAACTATCCCAGGCTGGGGTGGACTGAAAGGCATTTCTTGGAAGGAGAGCTCACAGAGTCGATGGGGTGTCTAGAAAACGCAGCTTAGAAGGTGGGCAGGAGCCAGATGAGATCGCTACCCAGCCGTCCACCAGCATAGAGACTGCCCTGCACTGCTACTGCTGGGCTCGAAGGTTTGTTGCAAATCATCCTTGGCTCTTCCTACCTGTTTTAGTTATCTGCTCAAGGGTCAAATCTCCGAGTGACTGAGAGTATGTGTTGGGGGGCAGGGGATGAGGCACCTAATTGGGCAAACCTGGGTCTATACCTTTTGCATCCAAGGGCTGGGGGGAGGAAATATTTGGTGGGAAGCTGGGCCCTGCCTCCCACCAAGACTCCTCCACAGCAAAAAGTATGCCAGGTGCCAGGTGGTGATAAAAATGACAACTGTCCACTATAGCATTCTTAAGAAATGTTCTTTGATACCCTCAGCAAGTTTGAGGCACCTCAAAAGTGCTATGCTAAACCTCAATAATTTCTTTCCATTGAATTCATGCAACTAGGAAGTGCAAATATGCCCGGAGAGAAAAGATAAGCTCTCCTTCCAGAGCCGTAAGTTTTGTTTTTGGAGCCATGCATATCACCAGAAAGGTACGTGCCTAAGCCCTTCCAGGAGCCCTGGACCCAGGACCATAAGTCATGAGATCAAACACTGTCCTGTCACCTCCTAGCTGTATCTTGGATAGGTCTTCACTCTCTGAGCTTTGGTTTCCACACCTATAAAAGTGGGATAATTGGGTTTTTTGAGACGATGAATGTGAACATGCTTATAATTCTGAAGTGCAGGTTAAACATCTCTAATCTGAAAATCCAAAATGCTCTGATGAACATTTTTTTTTTTGAGCATAATGTTGGTGTTCAAAAGTTTTAGATTTTGAAGTATTTTGGATTTTCACGTTAGAGATGCTGAACTGATACATATATAATGTCGATATTCCCAAATCTAAAAAAGTCCAAAATCTGAAACACTTCTGATCCCAAGCATTTTAGACAAGGGATACACAACTTGTACTACATCACTGCGAGGGCCTCTTATTAGCATGAACCACAGCCAGTGCACAGGACTGTTCAGCCATGAGTGGAGGGCCGGGGAGCCCTGCTTGTCCATAAGTGGGCTAGGACCCAAGGCTGTCAATTTTGCCTTCATCTCAGTGAACAGAAACTGAAATCACTCGTAGAAATATTGTAATCAAAGATCCAGCCCAGTCTGTTAATGGACCTCTGATGTCCAAGATGTTTACAAAGGTGATTTGTATGTTCTACTGAAGACTTGGGGCATCTCTGGTACCTAGTCCCACCTCTGCCATTAACTCTGAGTGTGTCACTTTACCTCCTTGGGCCTCAGTTTCTTCAACTCTAACATGAGGAGAGAGGATCCCAGCATGTGATGGGTGCCTGACCTTAATTATCCTGACCTTAATTAGTGCAGAGACACTGTGGCATGTATGATTTGAGAACCGTCCACTTTATCTTTGGGGTGCATTGAATTGTTTGGGAGAAGAAGAGGGAGTAGAGGTTCCAGATTTTCTTTTGTAACATTTTTCTTTTAAATGGTATTTTGAAAAACAAATTCCCTGATTACCTACTCATGACTGGTTTGTGTGATGGCATCGTGGTGGAGGGGGCACACCCCTGGGAGCTGAGAAGCCGGTTGGGAGAGCCACGAAAGGAGAGAGACAGGTGGAGGGGAAAACCTGGTCTGGGATGAGTGGCCACACAGATGCTTGCACACCAGCCACCGAGCTATGACTGGACTTTGGTCTAAACATAAGAGAAAAACACACCTCCTGGATTTATACCCAGGACTTCTCCTCCCAAGGTTTAGCCAGTGATTCTCAAACCTTAATGTGTATAAGCAGTCCCTGGGGAGCTTGTTAAAATGCATATTTTCAGGCTCTGTCCTCGGATGTTCTAATTCAGAAGGTCTGAGGAGGGCCCAGGAACCTGCATGGTTACAACAACTGGTGTTGGCCCAGATCATTTTTCGAGTAGAAGTACTAGATTCTGTAGCGTCCCAGGAAAGGCTGACAAGTGACACAGGCAGGTGAATCCCACTGTAAACATGGTCAAGTCTCATCTCCTCTTTGGTCTCAGGTTTTCACGCAAATTTAGAATTTGGATGAGAGGGATGCTACAGCCTCTTTGGGCTTTATCTCCTAGGTGTGTGCAGTCAAATCTCCCAGCCTGGCCGGCTGCTCTCCCCAGTCCAAGGTTTAAACAAATTGTCAAAAGAGCAAGGCCTGAAGCAATCTGTCTTACCTTGAGAACCTGGAAGTCTAGTGGAAATTCCTTGTCTTCTGCTTCCATACTTGGTGGCATGCCAGTAACTGTGAAAGACACGACGACATTGGTGCCTTTGGTGTGCTCTTGCACAGAGAAGGGGTACTGAGCATCACTCTGAGGTCCTCCTGCATGAGAGAGAGCTGTTACCAGCACTGGGCTCCACTCCTGGGACTCCCAGCTGGGGCCATGTCCAGTTCAGAGGGCCCTGTGAGGTTGTGCTATTAGCTCTGGATTGGAGACCTAAGGCCTGGGTCCCGATCCCCGTGCTTACTAGTTATAGTACAGGTTTCTTTACTTTCTAAGCTCCAGTCTCTTCTTAAAAATAGGGAGGGGAAGTATAGTCCCCACTGGATGAAAACGTTTCTTAAACTGTGAAGCCAAGGGCTATTTTTTTAACAGGAAGTGAAATTCCAGAGTCCCCAGGCACATGTGAGTTCATGCATAGGCAGTAACCATCAGAGCCTTGAAATGACATCAACCACCCAAGCACCACTGGAGATAGGAAAATGAGCAGAGAGATGGCAATTCATGGTTCTCTTCTACCCAAGCATGCTCGTCAAAGCCAGAACAAGAGAGAGCGAGCTGATGGGAGAACTGTCAGATTCAAATTCATGAAAAGATGGAGATGAGTCAAGCTAGAGATGAACTGATCCACCTCAGAAGGTTTGGGTTGCAACTGGGAAGCTCCAAAGGGGAGTGGGGAGATGTAGAGGCCCAGCATGTCATAGGCTTTCTGTAAGGGCTGAATAAGACAGTGCGTTAAAATGCACCTAGAGGCATAGTAGGTGCTCACTCGCTGGTTCCCTTGCCTCTCTCCCTTGTGAGGTATTATTAAAAATGGTCCCGATGTATAGTTTTGGTTAGTTCATTGACATGCATCATATCCAGGGAAGAGGGCTTTGGCCCTATGGTCAGAGAGGTGCAGCTCAGGAAGGTGAATTGGTAAATGTGCTGCCCTGGAGTGACCCGGCAGTTCCTCAGAGTCTGCACGTGGCCTCCTGGGGATGAAGTTCTCTGAGCAGCGGAGTGGGAGATGCACTAGAGCCTGGAGGTGGGAAAGAAGAACACCCTGGGGTACACGGGGTCATCTGAGCAAACCATTTTCGACAGGCAGGTGCCCAGCGGAAGGCACACATACCTCTCGGTACAAACACTCATACATGCACATTAACACGCACAAATACATTGTTTACACAGCCTCTTTTATCAAGAATATAAGCACACTTGGATTCATCTTCACAGGGGAATATTTCTCTCATTAGTGTCACAAATAGGGAATGGGTGGTACAGTAGGGGAATGGAACTCTCCCAAGGTCATGGTCAACAAGATTCATCTCAGGAGAGCCCAGAAACAGGCTCAGAGGCACTGACTTCTGGTATCTCAGCAGGCTGCTCAGGTTACACCATCCAAGACAGGGCAGGAATTATCCACCTTGTGTCTGGTGGTGCTTTGCAGGTTGAAGGGACAGGCAGGGACTACTGATTCCACTGTTTATAGTTGGGGAGTTTGAGGACAGAGTGACCAGTTATAGTCCCAGAGTCATGAGGCTAATGTGTAGCAGAGATGATGGCTCAATCTGGGCTCTGCTTCCTGCCCAATGTTCTTTCCACGGCCCTCCCTGCTGTCCTGGATACTTGCTGAAGGGCAGGGAGCGGCTCTACTCCAGAAGGTGGAAGTTAGTGGGAGGACGGCGGTACAGTGTGGAGGGCCAGGGGAGGAATGTTGGAGACTCTCCCACCCACCCCACCACCAATCATTTCCTTGGAGAAGCAGTAGCTGTCCCTTCAGGCTGATGACCCAGAATCAAGGGTTGGAGAGAGCTGGAGCCAGGGCAGGGATGGGTTGCCAGCTTCCAGCCAGGTAGGGTAGTCCCTGGGTCATAATTACCTGCAGTGTTTCTCAGGATCACTTGGTTCATAAACACCTTTGGGGACCATCTTTCATGGAGTGTGTTTCCATGGTCTGGGGTGATTGGAGTTTGAGCACATATAAACAGGTAGGAGAAATTCTCTTGGAAATCTTGGCATGACATCCTGTTCAAGATAGATACATATCACTAAAGGATGACTGCTTGTCCCCATGGTGGCGGTTCCCATCACTTCAGTGTGCCTTTATAGTGTTAGCTAAAGAATCCATTGACTTGGCCACTGTCCTACCCAAAGACCAGAGTCTGATTCTGATTCATTCACTGTCAAGCACCCCTCTGTTTTTTCTGTCCTTCTCCTCTAGTGGTTGAGAGGGCAAGAACAGAGTCAAGTTCTGCATGTCACCTGGTAGGAACTTTATCATTAACCACCGTTTCCTTATTGAGCCAGCTGTGAGCCTTTTCACGGCCGGTGGGATGACCACTGGTCTGTCTCTGCCATGGGTCCTCCACACTGCTAGAAAAATCACCTTTCCCCAGGGCCCTTTGCCAAGTTCATTGTTGAGGTCTTTAGCAGAATAAAATGGGTTCCACACCCAAACCCCTGCCTCCTTCTGTGATTAAAGTGGAGATAGTGGGACTAGTTTCCTCCTAATTTACATTTGTCCACCTGATTTTTAATTGCTTAGACCCAGGCTCCTCTCCACACATGCTAAATTTCATTTAAATGTGTCACTCAGCAAACCAGACAGCCCTCTGAGAAATGCCCATCTCATCCTCTAAGATGTGAGCATACACTGAGAACATGTTTTTAAAACATCTAGTCCTGCATGACTTCTGGATGATGACACCAGCGTCTCACTCAGAACTGCAGAATCAGGGCTGGGTGACGAGTGTCCTGTTGCTCTTTGGAGCCTGGGGAGCTCCCAGTCCCAACTATGTGGCACAGAAGACACAGGGACGACAATCGTGCATCCTGGTTTCCAGGAACCTGTTGATTTCAAATCACGGGTGCCAGTGTTCCCTCTGGCGAATCAAATGTCATGGAAAGTCCAATATTTCAAAACTGAAATGCCTTTCCCACAAAGAGGGAGTACACAATAACTCCCCACCTCAAGTTTTTGTGTCTTCGTAGAGAAAATAGGCTCCCTCTAAACAGATCTCTGCAAAGCTAATTCCCATCCTCATAAGAGTTTAGGGAAAGGGGTAGGGATTGAGGCCTTGGCCAATAATAGTTAAAGATCTAAAACATCGTTTTAAAAGATACATAAATACCAAAACTCGCCATCTTCCTTGTTTTCGTACAGCTGGCTTTTCCGTGGGTCACTGGTCTCCTGCCACTCCTGAGACCTGAGCATGGAGACATGAACCAGAGGGTGAGATTTCCCAGAGCATTTTATCAACTGTGTGTGGCCTGACAGGGGCCCTTTGCACCAGCAGTTCCTGGGGAGTGAGTGGAGAGTGCCATTCTACCTAGGGACAGGATTCAGTCACCCTCTATCCACTGATGGCATCCAAATACCTGTTCCCTCCTGACCCTCTTTCCTGAGCTCTCGATGGGGCTCTGCTTCAGTGTCCTGCTCATCTCCACTGCAGTCCCCACGGTGATCACACATCCCCTTGTCCCAGACTCTGCCCTCCTCCTATCACCTGGGCGAGAACATAAGGAGTCCCGCTCTCACCACTCCCATCCAGGCACCAAATATTCTTCACTTATTGATTCCACACCCCCACCCCTTGTCAGAGCGACCCATGTATTTCTTCCCCTACTGCCATTATCCTAGTTTAGGCCACCCTCATCTCCCCCTGGGACTTCTAACTTTTCCATCCATTGGCTACACTGCCATCCAAGTGATCTTCCAAAATACGAGCTCGATGACATTATTTCCCTGCTTAAAGCACATCAGTGCTTCCCTAGTACTCTCAAGGTGAAGCTCAAACTCCTTAAAGAGAACCTTGGCCTCTGCCTACCTCTCCAGCTTTGCCAGTTCCCTCCTTTCCCAGCCCACCCTCACCCTTGAATTCTACACTCCAGCAATAACGAGTGTCTTCATTTCTTCGAAAATACCTGTCTCCCCCACCCACCGCCTAGGCTTTCACCCTTTGCTCTGTCCACCCAGAACACTCTCCCTGTGCTCAGTTCTTTAACCCACTAACTCCTACACATCTTCCCCCAGGAAGCCTTGCTCAGTCCCTGCAGCCCACCTACTCCACATCCTTGGAGCTCCCGTGGCCCTGGTCCCACTGCTGTCTCAGCAGCCAGTGTCACCCATGCTTATGTATTGGTTGCTGTCTCTCCCTGGAGTCCAAGTGCCAGCATGTCATCACAGGCGTGTCACCCACACCTTGACACGTAGTCAGCACACAATGATTTCTCACTTGCTTATTTATTATTAGTGCTGTCTACTTCCTTGGAATGATGTTCCAGAAGCCAGATCTAGGGGCTGTGGTGCAGAGGAGACTCTCACAGGCAGAAGGGAGCCCCTCCTTTGGCCCACTCTTCACTGTGGAGCCATGCTCCTAGGTGGCGGGCCCAGCGGCACTAGAGTTTAATGAGATCTTCTCATGGAGGGGCTTGCATGGGGAGCCCAGGTGACCTCCGTGCTGCAAGGCAGGGACAGCAAGGCAGCGACCACCACTCAGGCTTCCGGCTGCAGGCTGAGGCAGTCAGATGTGTTATTGTAAAATGGCAATTTTATAATTAAGCGATAATTACATTTTCTGCAGTGTGTAAGGGAAAATAAATGTAGTGTAAATCAATATGCTATCGATTCATGCAAGTTTGCCTTTAAGTGTGTGCGACTGAAATTTCAATTATGGTGGAGATTAGACCGTCTGGCTCTCTCCATCCATCTCCATTTCTGAAAAGTCGGGAAGAAATCGACCACCTGCATGGAGACAGTAATTATGTGGTCCCCATCACTTCCTTCCAGCCTGGTTTCTGGGAAGTAGGTGACCCTCAGCATGCAGCAAGGTGCACGATCCTATGGAGCAGGTGCTGCTAGAGCCATGTCCCCGGCCTGTGTGCTGCACACATCCCTCCCCTGCTCCAAAGCCCTTGTTCATGCCCATGCCTGCAGGGGAGACATCCAAACTGCTAAGCCGGCCTCAGGCTCTCTAGCATCAGCTCCCGGACTCTCTCCTCGTTCCCTCTGCCCAAGGTGGGCTTCTTGTCCCCGAGCAGACTATGCTCCTGGCTCAGCACCATGGTCTATGCTTCCTCTCCCACCTAGTCATCTCCTCCGGAGTGAGTCACACTCCCTCCCCAACAAGGCCAGCTCAAGTTCAGCCTCATCCATGAAGCCTCCCCTGAACACGCTGGGGAATGGGAAGTGTCTCTTCCCTGAGCTCTGGTGTCCCTTGTTGCCTCCACTGACCATTTGATATCTGCATGGGGGATGTGGGCAAAGCTCGCCCACCCAGGGAACCCATCACTGCTGTTTGCTTTCCTTCTACTCCTAGCACCAGCAGGGATTCTGGCTCATCATGTCACCCTCTGGGCCACACTGAGCAGCTTGGAGGAATGACTGGGAAGGAAAACTGGAAAAGGCCAGAGGTCACTAGGATTTACACTGGACAGTGTGAAGGATGCCCCCGGGGAGAAGGAAAGAATAGAGGCAAGAGAGCACGGGAAATGGGGTCGGTGAGTGAAGATGTTGTCCAGGCTGGGCTGGTTCATGGTTTTGATTCAGCTGCCCTGCTCCCCAGGGGGCATTGGATGTCACAGCCAGGTTCATTCTACAAATTCATTTCGCTGTTTCCACCTTTCCTCCTCCGTCCTCCACTTCCCACCCCACCACCCCAATCGTGCATGCACCCCACGTTTGCAGAGTGCCTCGTGGGCCAGGCTCACAGAGGATCAGAGTGGTCCTGACACTGCCTAATCCGGGGCATGGGACTGGGGTCTGGGTGGCCTGGAACACAGGCTGAGCCTGCATCTGCCTTCCAGAATGCACCGTCCTTGCTGCACTGATCTTCACTGTGCACTGGGCTATTCTCCTGTTTGTCTGAATGTGCTGCATTTCCTTTCAGCTCATGTCTCCTGTTCCCACCCCTGCTGACAACCGCTGTGGCCAGTGTCTCAACACTTTTCTTGGCGCTACACAGACCCTCAGAGGAATCTGATGGGAGTGGCCTCACTGGCTGCCCAGAGGAGCAAGTAACCTGTTGTGGCCCCTCTATCATCTCAGGACTTTGCATCTCATTCTCCATCAGCAAGGGGGTGGGGGCCAACGTCAATCCCTCTGGCCTCCAGGAAATGGCAGCCCAGCGCCCCCGGGAAAGCACTGACCACACAGTAGGACCGCACAGGACATGCACATCAGGGCATCTGAGACCCACTTAGGCCACTCACACCTGGGCAGGGCAGGTGCAGCTGTATCACTTATACTGCAGGCACTGGGTCCATGCAGAAGCCCAGATCAGTAGGGCAAAGCTGATGATTTGAATAGATTCAGTAAAAAGATCATCTGTATCTTTGCCTCAGTTTCCCCAGTTGCCCCCAGGAGCCTTTTCCATTCTGATGATATGGCATGCCCAGGATCAGGTCCCATGGGTCTTTCCAAGGGGTGCAGTTTTTTCTCTCTCTCTCTCATCTCTCTCTTGCCAAGTGGGGGCTTGGCTCCTGCCCTGCCTCTCACCCCTTTTACGAATTCTGGGCATGCGGGCTCCTAGCCCTAGACTGTAACCTTCTGCAGAACGGACAGTGGCTCTTGTCATCTCTGTATACCCCATAGCACCCACCCAACACCGTGCACTTAGTACAGAGCATACACAGTAGGTGTCTAATAGACGCCTGGCGAATGGCATCATGGGAGCATGAGGTAAACTGAGAGCCATATGTAGATGTGATCTGGACAGGCCTGCAGTGAGACCCTTGGTGGGTGAGGGCCTCATGAGCTCTCCGTGAAGGATGGAGAGAAGTTTCCAGAAGTCATACCCATCACTCCAGCGCCCTCTCCATTCAGTTTTGCCCCAGGGATTCCACAGGCAGATAATTTCCTCCTGGCCCCTTCTGTACTGAATCTGTAAAGAAAAGAAAAGGAAACTGTCAGTGCTCTCCAGCAAAAGTCAGCAGAAAGAGGGAATATGAATGAAGCCGCTTTTTACCTCCAAGGACTAATTTAACTTCTGACCTCATTTGGCTGCAGCCAGAAAAAAAATTGAAAGGAAAAAAAATCAATGTGTCTCTGCTGCCTGCATGCAGTTGGAATGAGATAGGGGAGAAAACAGCCCTCTCTCTGCTCAGCCCCTCGCAAGGGCAGGTGCAACTCTATCATTCCCAGGGACTGCGTCCCACAGCCCGGGTGAGCTGAGATTTAACAGCAGATAAATAGCAGGGGATGTTGCTCCAGGCTGCAGAGGAGAGTCTTTATGAGTCCCCAGCCTCCCCCAAGCCCTGTCACCAGCGGCATCTCTATTCCACAGACACACCTGTTTCCCAGCCAGCAGCCGGGCGGGAGCTGACAACCCTGTTGTGAGTGAGGAGAGAAGGGGAGGCTGATTGGAGCAAGACTGGGACAGCCTGGGGGCCAAGACAGTCAAGGCTCATCCTGCATCCCCGTGCCGACCCGGCACCTTTGTCTACGAGCAGATGGCCCATCACGGCCTCAACCAACCTTCTTTTCCTTCTTTCCTTCCTTTCTTCGCTCCCTTTCATTCTCCTTTCCTCCTTCTTTCCTTCCTCCCTCCCTCCCTCCCTTCCTGGCCAGCACCTCTGCTCCCTCAGACCACTTAACCAGAGGGCAGGACTATGGAAAAGTCACAACCCCACTGCAGCAAACCCTTGAACCTACATTCCCGGGAGTCAGGAGCCCTCAGCCTGGTGAAAGGACTTAGAATAAGATCGAGTTGTGGCTGTGATATTGATCTCTGCTGATGTCGTCTGAGGAGGCAGAGGCCCAGCGGGTGGGGAAGGGGTGCACTTGTTCAATGATACTTGGCCAGAAGAGACGGAGAAAACTCGGGATAAAATAGAACGTGGCCGTGTGGCAGAGGACCCAACGTAGAGACAGGCTCAGAGCTGGGCGCCACCTGACATGCTTTCCGTCCTCCAGCTAACTCACATGGATGTTGATTTAATCCCTGTCTTGCAGAGGAGGAAACTGAGCACCAGAGAGGTTGAACAACTTTCCAAGGCCACAGAGTAAGCGGCAGAGGCAGAATTCCAATGCCAGCCACTGTCAATCTCCAAAGCCCAGGCTCGTAATTTTGGAATTGGGGGTGGATAAAGGCCCATTCTTAGATGTGGCTGTGACCTTGGCCTTGAATATAACCCTTGAGCCACCTGGCCTAGGCCCTTGATCAACAATAGAGCATTGCCACGAAGGAGTGACACAGTCACACAGGGCCCGAGAATTGGGCTCAGATAAGGTTCTTTTCCGTTGCTTTCCTTGTCTGTTCCTCTCTCTGGTCGGCACACAGTGGACAGGGCTCAGGCTTTCAATGCTCCCTCTGGGGTGGGGGGTCCTGGCACAAGCCCAAGTTCCCACCCCCTCTGCCCCACCCCCAGATCCTCTAGGCCTTGCCCACTTGCCCACAGTTTATTGTCAACTCTCAGCACTTGACAGCCCCTGGAGCGGGACGTGAGAAATGGTCACCTGGTGGCCAAAAGAGCTTAATGAGCCACCCTCAGTGCCTCACGGGTAGTCAGGGGCTCCGCTGGGCACGGGGAATGAAAGCAGCCAGCGATTCAAAGGGGCTGAGAACAGGGCTAAATGAGGCATGCAGATAAACACTCACCCCTGTGCCCAGGGGAGTTCCCGACTGAACTAGGTGCATAATAAAAAATGCCAATTTCATTTATCTTCCTGTCTGTGTCTTGCCTAAAGGGACGATGAGCAGATTAAAAAGATACTGCATTTATGGGCTGGTTTAATCTTAGCACTTGCAGTTCAGAGTTATAACCTCCTCTCTCTGGAGGGAGAATCTTGGTCTCTCATAGCCTCCTGTGTGACAGTGACCTACTGTGACGGCATGGGCCTTGGCCAGGGGCCGTGGGGCCACCTTCGAGGCCAAGGTGGTGGCTACCTGCAAGAGTGGGCTGGCTCACATGCATCACTCCCTGGCTGCTGGCCAGCTCCCTCAGGAAGGGGGCCGCTGGGCCCCGACTGTCTACCTAGAATAGTATTTCCTCAGATGTGTTCTCCTGAATGCTAGTTCCACTGGCAGTAATAGTTATTCCTAGACAAAATGGTTTCATGGCTAATAGCAGAAGAAAACCAAGCAGTACTTGTTTTGGACCCTTTTAAACGCAGGGCTTCTTGGACCCTTTAAAACGCTAGCGTACACCATGGAGCTCCAAGACGGATATGGTGAGCGGCAGTTTCCAAATACATTTGGAAACCTGTTTTCACAGAGGCTCTCGCCAGGCCACTGCTCCTGGGAGCACACTCTGGGAAGTGTCAGCTGCACGGAGTGCAGAGCGGGGCTGGACCACACAGGACACAGGGCCTTGATGACGTGTCATCGCCGGTGGGGGGTCATGCTCAGCGCCAGCGTAGGCTGTGGGGGCACAAGCGTGCGGGATGTGCGGGGCCCTCAGCTGCCCACAGCCCCCAGCTTCACCTGCATCCTCCAGGTGTAACACAGCTGCCTTATGATACAGTCTCTGTGGGGACTCGTGCTAAATGGCCACCAGGACCTCTGGGCACACAAGTCCCTTCTGTCCTATGTTTAGAGGTGAAACAAGGGCTGTCTCAATGTTAAAAAGGGTCTTGTCCAAGAATGACAAATACATACCATGGATACCATGGCCCCCTCATACCATGCCCCAGACAGATGTCACTCATTGGTCACAGCCCTCTTTCCCCAGTGTGGAAACAGTACCATGATGGCATTGGCTGTCCCCACTTGTGAGGGTGGGCAGAGGGGCTGGTGCATAGTTCAGAGGAAGGGGTCTGGCACTGCTGTGACTGGGATCTCTTCCAGCCTGGGCATATCAGGGGAAGCCCTTTATGCTGTGGGACATGTCTTTGGAGCTCCTCACACTTATGCTATGATGGGGCGTCAGTAATGTCGCCTTCCCAGGCCCAGGGCCAATGCACTCGTTCACTCAGGCAATAGTACTGATCCAGCAAATATGTATTAGGGAGACAGCAGGCACCTAACGCAAAGGAAGCATTTTGTTGCTGATTTACTTTAGGGAGACAGGGAGGGGACAGGAGAGATATTGTCCTCATTTGGTGACTGGGACACTCACCAAAACATGAAATAATGTTACAACTGGCCTGAGGCCAGTGGACAGGAGGGCCAGGTTGCTAGAGAGAGGCAGGGTGGGGGTAACATAGCTACACATGGAACCCAACATTCTGTGTTCCGTGGTCTGTAAGGACCTGTGATCAACGTGCTCTGGAGTTGGGAGCTCTGTCTCTTAGGGCCTAGAAGACGTTATTAGATCACAAGAGTTATGGGAAATACAGAGATGGGGGGACATGTGCAGGAAATCATGACAAGGCCAGGAAGCGCTGTCATCGCACGGCTGCCTGACACGCACAGACGGACACTGAGGAGACATGTCCGGGCCAGTGTGTCACAGGTAACTGTCTGTGTAACCTTGTGAAAGGCCTCAGCTTCCTCCTTCATAAGCAAAGGAGTCTGGACTTTGGTTGTGTTTTCCAGCCCAACTTATACTACACACGGTAATTATGTACATTTTTGTCCCCCAAGGTCAGTTCTTCCATCAAGGGAAGGTCTGTCCTCCAAGACCACGCTCCCCCTTCTGTGAGAAGGAAGTTCCATCCAGGCACATGGTGGCCCAGCCAGATAGCACATTTCCCAGCCTCTCCTGGGGCTCGGTGTGGCCCTGTGATTAAGTTCATGCTAACGGGATGCGCGCGAGAGGAAATGACACACGCCTTTTCCAATTCTCGCTTCCTATTTGCGTGTGTGAGTGTCCCCTGGCCTCTGTCTCTCCCCCTGGCCGGGAGCTGAGCGAACTTGGAGCAGCTGTCTTGGGCTCACAGGTGGAGGCCCCACGCTGGGGATGGCAGAGCCACCTACCAGCTCTGCACCACCTGCTCACCTGAGAGAGAAATGAGCTTCATCTTGTTTAGGCCCCTGTGTTTTGGAGTGTCTTCATTACAGCGGCTTAGCTTGTATGTAAAAAATAAAACCCCTTTCCAGACAAAACATTCCCCCTACTTTTAGGGCTAGTCCCTTCATCTGCTTAGGGACGTAGACCTGCCTGAGATCAGCACAGGGACAGCAAGACCTCTGGTGGGTTCCTGGTGGGGGGAAAACACTGGGTGCCAGAACTTCTGGATGAACAGAACAAATTGCGATTGTCCTTGGTAGGCGCCACTGTGGGGGCGAGGGTTGTAAATACTCATTTTGGCTTTTTTGGGCTTGCTGGAGGCACCCGGTTCTGGCTCCTGCTTAGAGGAGCAAGAATGCTCACTGCCTGGGAGAGGCCAGGGGAGAGCTGGCCAGGACGGGGCAGCCTCACCTGTTCGGCCCGGGTCACAGTGTAGGCGTGCTGACTCACCAGCCCATTTGCCATCACCTCCTCCTCGTCTGTGGGCTTCAAACAGACAAGCAGAGTAAGCATTAGACATCCACAGCTTCTTCTAAGAGACAGACACACACAGCTAAACATCGACTCGCTTGGGGATGGTGAGGGCCTGGAGCTCTTTTCCAGAGAGGAGTGGGAGGGTCACTGGGTGGGTGAGGCTTCAGGGATTTCATGCTTCAGGGGACCACCCCCATGACGGAGCCCAGCAGAGTCCCGAGGACCTGCTGCTCACTCTGCCAACCACTTGTCCTCAGTGAGACGCAAACATGGCCACTGGGTCATTTGCAGCGATCAGAAGTGCCCAACTCCTGCGTGGCAATTATGTGGGAATTAAAGTGCATCTTGGGTTTCTGGTGGCACTTTGGATCAGGGATGTGGCTGCAAAACCCACGTGTTTCAAGCAAGCACCCCCATGGATAGGGAGCCTGATTCAAAGAACAGACTCAAATAATTGGGAGGGTCATCCAAGCTTTCAAAACGGGACAGCTGCCCTTGGGGTGTGCCTTTAGAGCCAGGGAGAATTGGAGGGCCCCCAGGGCGCGCTATAAACTAAAGGCAAAATCATGGGTGGGAAAGCCCCCCATCACTGTGAGCCCTATGGCTCCTGGTCGCCAAGGTGCAACAGGTCGGGGCTTGGCATCAGCACCAGTGGAGGCCCTGCCCAGCCACTCACTGGCTTTGTGACAGTGAGCACTTCTCATAGCCTCTCTGAGCCTGATTTCTCTTCTATGAAGTGAATTCTGCCATCCCTGTCCCAGAGGGAGGCTGTTGCAGGGTTAATGAGGTGCCTTGGTAAAGCGTGCTGTCAGTGGTCCAGAGTGGCCGCCCGCCATTTCCCTCTCCAGTGGAACGGGCCTCTGGCTGAGTGCAGAACACATAAGCAAGTACGAAGGGCCTCCTCATCTGCTCACCCGCTTTGGGGTGGAACAGGTCATCAGGGAGCCTTCCGTGGCTGCTGTCTTCACCACCGTCAGCAGGTGGGAAGGGGAGGAGCGCAGGTCGATCTTGGACCACACCTCCCGTGAGGTCCACCAGGGTGTCTGGGAGGTAGCCTTGGTGCAGGTGGGAATAGGATCTGAGCAGCCTGGGAGGGTGAAGCTGGATTAGCCCTTGGGATGCCTTTGGTGGGACACTCAGGAAGGGAGGCTGTACGCTGACCCCACACATTTCCCAGGTGAGGGACTGCCTGGTCCACTCTGGACCATGGCCACCAGCCTCCCATTAGCCTAGATGGAGATTCCAGCGATATCCACCCATCCAGGGACTTGCACTGTCCTCTCCACCTTCCTCCCCTGGTGCCCGGGGCCTGGAAAGTCCCACAAGTGGCAGCGTCGTGAGGACGTTGGGAGTGCAGGTGCCGGAGCCACAGACCAGGGGTCAAATCCCAATTTCATTACAAGTTTAGCTGCTTGACTTTGGGCCCGTGACCTACTCTCACTGGGTTGTGCTCAGCGTGGAACCTGGCACATGGCCAGCCCTTAGTGAATCCTTGATGTTGTTATGATGGGTATCTACTGCTTCCTGTTCCATTTAGCAACAACGTGAAGTACTTACTGACTGTGGGCCAGAGACAATGCCTGGTGTATATTCAAAGACGAGCAAGACCCCATTCTTGCCCTCAAAGAGCCTGTGTCACAACCCTGTGGCCACGGACAGCCTCTGTTCTCACTCTGTGCAAACCCTAATCAAGAAGTCCCATCCCCAGAGTCACCCACTTACCCCCAAATCATAAGTTGACTTTACTGAAGGTAATATAGGTAAGGATAAGTCTTATATAACACACCCCAAAAAGCCAACCACTTCAAACCCTCATGCCTATTCTCCAAAGCACCTCTTCCTGCCCTCCCACCTTCCCGTGGGGTTTCTGCTTCTGGCGAAACAGGCAGGGCAAGACCAGGAGGCCCTGTGCTCCCTGGGAGAGAAGGCGGCTTGATCAGCCACAATGGAACCACTGACGCAGGGACCCGACAGTCGGATTTGCTTGGAGAACTCAAGTTCCTGTCAGTGGGGTGCACTGGGAGGGTTCCCACGGATTCCTAAAACACAGGCAGGATAAGCCCACAAAGGACGTGGAGCTGAGGTCAGGTCTGGCAGGACCCTGGGGCTGCCTCCCGGCATCAAAGCCGCCCCGCGGGGGCCATGCTCGCTGCTGCCTCTGCCAGGAGGGCTTCTCACCAAGGACCTGCATTCCTGTCCCGGGCTGGCAGGCAGAGGCAGAGCCCATCACTGGGCCATGGGCGGCGGGGAAGCCCCTCCTGTGGCTTTAGTTCTGGTGATGCAGAGTCACACAGAGGCAGGTCCTGGGTCCTCCCACTGCTCCCTCTAATGGGGTCTTCAATCTTAGACAGGACTCCTCCCCTCCCTGACCTTGGCCTGTCGTCTGAAACAGCGGGTTGATTGGATCAGCTCTAGAAGCCCTTCAGATACTCCTTTCTCTCCCCGTTTCCACCTCCGTCATTCTCTCCTCCTGGAGATCACCCAGAATTCCAGAATGTTCACTGCAGCAAGTACATAGCGAGCAGCCACTGTAAGCGGGACACCATCCCAGGCATGGAGGAACTACTCAGAAAACTTTTATTAAAGAAAGCTAAGGATATGCCCAACGAAGGGGCGATTCTACAGGAACTACCATGTGACAGATTTGTCTCCACTTGTTTTAGCACTGGCTCTGGTCTTATCGCCCTGCTCCCTCGCTCTGACCCAGGTTATGACGGGTGCTGGACTCTTATCTCTGGGGTGTTTGCCCAGTCCACCGCAGAGCCTGCCTTTGGCCGTGGGTGAGCTCAGCAGGGTCCTGGTGCTGGACTCTGTTGATGTCCCACATGTATTCCGGCTCCTGTTCCTAAATGCAGAGGGCTTTGCTGAGGCACTGGAAGTGCACAAGGATGGGTTCAAGGATATTCTCCCCCAGTGCCACTGCCTGCCCACTGCAACAGCCCCTGTCTGGGGATACACTCAGGTGTCCTTCCTGGCTTCAAACAGGGCTGTGCCAAAGCCACTCCAGAACAGCAACAATGGGGACAGTCCCCTCCCTCACTCACGGCCACAAGGCCACTGTCTCAGTGTCTGTGGGCCTCGTCTGCTGTCTGGCACCCACGGCACTCTGCAGTCCCCCGGCCCAGTGGGAAGGACTCCCTCAACTCGCGGCCAGCAGTCCCTGCTGGGTGTCTTCCAGAGCCTTCTCTCACTGTCTGCGATGCCCACAAAGCCTGTCCCAGCAGCAGCTGGGTGTTTTGACAGGGAGCTCTCTTTCTGTTTTGCAAACACGAGCTCACGGATCCTGCTGATGCTTCAGGAATGCGGCAACTATTCTTAGCCCCCTGTGCTAACAGGAAATAGAAAGGAAGGAAAGAAAGAACTGTGTTCACCACAGCTGTCACTATTCCTTGTCACCTGAACCAGGAATTCTGAGAGAGCCTGTCCTCATCCCTCTGCTTCAGCCTCGTTTGGGGGAAATGTCTCTCTGCTCGGCAATGAGATGAAAGAGGGAAGGATTCTGATGTCCAGTCAGTGCCAGAAAGGATGCTGCGAAGCCACAGAGATCCCGTAAAGGATGGCCTGCAGCCTGCGGATCTTGTTTCTCAGTCTCCTCTCTATTTCACAACCTCTGGGGAAAACAAAACCACGAACATGGTTTTCTTTTCTCCACATTCAACTGATTTGACCAATTCATTTTCAGACTCCCCAGCCACGAGGATAAGGGAACGTGCACTCGTCTGCAGTATGCACCCTTGGGGGAAAGAGGACCTGTCTGTGTGGACAGCCCCACGTGCCAGCACTGAGTTCCAAAGAAAGCAAAGACAAGTCCTTTTCCCGCAGGGCTGACAGCACCGATGGACGTGGGAAAGCACGTGTCCTGGGAGAAGAGGGCTCGCCCCTGCCTGGCCTCAAACACGGGGTGATCTTGGGCAAGTCATTTCACCTCTCTGAGCCTCAGTTTCCTCATCTTTCCAGGAAGAAGCTAGGGTGCAGTGCTGACAGAGGTCCCTCTCAGATCTAAAATGCTGTAATTCTATTTCATTCACTCCTGCGTTCTAGAACTTCCTTCCTTAGATGGGAAGGGCGGTTTAAATAGGTTTAATAGTTTGAAACATTTTATCCTCTGCTAGATTTCTCCAGGGGGTGCAATGTGGATTCTGGGTCCACTTTCCCATTTCTGTTCTAGCTGAATGATTGCTGCAGGTCATCTGTTAACAAAATGGGGTCAAAGTCATCATTTCATCCTGCAAGATTTCTAATTCTCCCAGTGAGCCACCACGCTACCCTCTTTTACGCAAGGAAAACATGAGGCCCTGGAGTGATGAGGGCTGAATTTATACTGGGAAGATAACAGCAGTGTTTGTGTAAGTAGCTTAGAAGTGAATTAACTTCCCAAGCACGTGGATTGGCTCAACAACCTTGGCTCTTATCTGGGCTTCATTCTTAAATGCTAATGAACAGCTCTTCCTGATGCTGTAAATAAGCAAAAAATGTGAGTTTTTCATGAGTTGCCTCAAAAGACAGAATGCACAGAAAGAGGTCTTGAGGCATCTTGGAGACGTCCAGAAGGACGGGGTCTGGCCAGACTGTGGTGCTCTTACTACTCCTGGGAACCCAGGACCGGACTCAGCAAGGGCTGATTACAGAACGTTTGAGCATCTTGCTAAATGATGTCCCCAGTCAGGTGACTAAAGATCCAGGCTCTCCACTCATGCCTGCCATCCCATCACTACCTGGAGACTCAGCTTCCCCACGTGTGAGATGGGGCCTGTGTAGGATTATCTCTGGAGCTTTCTGCTTCTGTGACTTTTACTCATTTTCCCCTTGCGAGTGTGGCCCTCTGCACTTTCATCTGTTAGTGACAACTCCAGCTCTGACGTGTCCCCCTCAGTGTATGCCTCACACACAGCTGTTCTGAGGGAAACTGTCCCCTCCTCAGCTCCCGCCCACATGGCGGCTGCCCTGGCTGCCATCTTGATAGCCACTCGAGCCTGGTCATGGCTGATGGGACCAGTGGGGACCTGAGCTGAGCTTGACCAGTCAGATTCTGACTCTCTGGAATTGGAATCTGGCAGGCAACTGGGTGGATAGCAGCACAGGGACATGGACAGAGGCCACGAGGGTGGCTGAAAGAAAGTGGAGTCCTGAGGAAGGTGAAGAGAGGAGGAGGAAGGAGAGGAAAGACCATGACAAGGACAGGCTACCAGGTGGGAGGCAGGGAGCTGGCTGGCCTCAGAGCGGGGCAGATGCAGAGAAGCCCCAAGCATGGCAGCCACAAAACCAATGCCAGGGCTCTCTGGTCACAGAGGCCAGCCCACATTGGAGCCCCCGCCCGTGGACTTGCGTGCGCACTTTCCTCTCCTGTTTCCCTGTGTGTGTCTTTCCCCCTCCCCGTAATATCTTCACTTCAGAGCTTCAGAGTGAGGTTCTGTTCTGGGATTTTTTTTTTCCCCATCTCTTGAACTTTCTCTGTCTTTCTCTTTCTCCTTTCTTTCCTTCCTTTTATCCCCATTCTCCTTCCCCTCCACCCCCGGACAACCATATCAGGATGTCTAACATGCACCTTTTTGTCTGTAGGTGCTCTGGTAAGATGCACGTTGCAGGGCACACGGTTCCCATTTCGTGACTAGCTATGCGTGACCTTGCTCAGGGTTTCTCGCCCCCTTCGCTCAGCACCCTGCCTCTGGGGGCCACCTGGGCTGCTATGGCAGATGGAATCCGTGGTTCTCGGTGGAGGGCACCTACCCTATCACACCTGCCCACTCTGGTGATGGACACCTCATGGCACCCTCACCGCCCTGCCAGGAACTTCCTCAGATGTGTCCCCTTGGGGCCCCTCTAGGCTGCCTCGGCGCACACTCCCCCCAGTGCTGTTTGACGATCGCTGGATCCCCACATCCTGGCAAATGCTTGGCATTATCCAGCTTTCTGATGTTTGCAGTCTGACAGGGAAGAGAGATGTTTTATTTGCATTTTTTTGATTATGGAAAGCTTAAGCATCTCTTTATCATCTGCATGGGTCTTTGTGACAGTGTCCTCTTCCACTCACACTCACACTCACACACACACACACACACACACACATCCATAGTCCTGCACATAGCCACTAGAGCCAGGCTGAGAGTGTCTGTCCCAGTGCCAGGCACAATGCCTGGCATATGGTTAAATACCCAATAAATATCTGTCAAATAACAGCAACCTAAAAAGTCTAAGTAAAACATGTGATTGGGATGGTTGTAAGTCCTTGAGCTTGTCAACACCCAAAGGTAGTCCCTGACTCACAGTGATTTGACCATATGGGCATGAGTATGTTCTGTCCCTGTCCCTATGTGTAAATGCCGTCTCACAGCAGCCACACCAGGCTCCCAACTGCCTGGACCTCAATTTGAACTATCTCTCCCCGATGATGCCTCCTCCCACCTACCTCCTCTCCCTCTGCTGAAATTCTGCCCATCCTCTGAGGCCTCACTCAAATGCTCCCTCCTCTATACAGCTTCAGTCTGACTGTGAATCAGAAAGTCAGGATTGTTTATTCTCCTCCACTCTCACATCAGGCTTTGACCTTGGTATTATATTTCATTTGAATCCATATACCAGCCTTGCAATAATTCCATCGTCAGTGCATGTTTCTGTCTAGCCCCCGCCCTGCCCACCCAACACCGGCCCTGGCACACAGTGACTGTTTACGGAGGATGCCCACCCAGATGGCAAAGGCTGTGATGCTCCGAGGGGCATGACATGCATTCAGGAGAGCTGCTGAGAGCCCAGGGCCAGTCAGCGCAAAGCATCTGTCTGCACGCTGCTGGGAGGGCTGAGGGGCGGGCCCCTACTTACTTGGCGTAGGCCTTCTCCAGCAGGCAGGGCCAGAACTCTTGGTTGTCTTTTCGAGGATGCACAAAGAGGCATTCTTTGCCCATGGCAGGCAGGCGGTCGTCAATCACCACTTCCACCCACTGGCCACACTGCCAGAACTGGAAGAGAGCAGAGCATGTGCCTTAACAGCATTGCGGCAGGAGGGACCCTCCAACCCAAGCCAAAAGCTAACCACAGTGGCAACATGACCTCCACGGTACAACAGTGAACTCTCTCCAGAACAAAATCCCAGCCCAGGTTGCTGGGCCAGGGACAGACACGTCCTCTCCACTGGCAGGTGGAGAAAATGAGTCATAGACCAAGTTAGTCAAGGAAAATGCAGATAGAGAAGAAGGAGACTTGAGTTCTAGCTTGATTTTGCTACTAACTGTGGCCTCACTTTGGCAAGTCCTTTGTGAGCTTCAGAGACACACGTGAGACTCTCCAGGTACTTCTCATGCACAGAAGGCGGTAGGGAAATGCTAATGACAAAGGGCTGGCGCGAGGGAGGCAGAGCCACCAGCAGCTGAAGGATTTAAGCAGGTGGCGAGGAGATAGGGAAGCATCCCAGACGGTGGGGACAGCGTGGGCAAAGGCCTGGAGGCGGATGACACGGATGGCTCGGAAGGACCGAACAGCGACAGACTTGCGCTGGCCCTCCCCTCTCCTGTCAAGCTGGCCCTGCCGTTAGAGCAGCAGAAAGGAAACTGGCTGGCACTGCTACTGCTAAGAGCGCAAATGAACCAGATGCTCCTCTCCAAAACAGACTGTTTTAATCTTTAGCATTCAACTCTAAATGGTTCACCGGGGGACATCGCCAAATGAGGAAAATTCATAATAAAGCCAGCCTTTTGGAGTCTCCCCTGTGCAGGAGAAGCAGCAGGGCTTCGGCTTCAGGCCTGAGCCCTGATGAAGGCAAGTGTCCACCAGGTGGGCTCTGCGGAATGCTGGGTGGGTGGGATCTGTCATCCGCGTGGCCGTTTCCACAGCTGGATGCCCCAGATGTCAGGCTGTTGCATCCAGCCGAGGGCACGTTTTTAGAGCAGAGGTGGAGACTGGGACAGAGATATCAGTGGAGACAAAGCAAAGAACAGGGTCTCAGAGTCACTAATGAGCCAGCGCACTGTGGCAGGTTCCATGCAGCTGTGGACTTGTGTTCCTATTACACTGAGCGAGCAGTAAGAGGCACAGGCAGTGAGGCTGAGGGGCCACGGAGATGTTATTAAGAGGGAGAGCATAAAACATGTCTGAACACTGAGCAAAGAAAAATCCAGCCCCCAGAAGGGGGTACTGGAAGGACAATATGGATTTTGTGCTTAATTGGGTAGCAACATACAGTAGACAGCATCCAGTTGGTAGAACTCTGCTTGAATTCTGGTTTTGCCTCTTGTTACCCAAACAATAGATGTTGAACAAGGCACTTAAATCTCTGTGACTCAGTTTCCTCATCTGTCACACGGTAGAAAGAGGAAGAACTTCCTCATAGGCTGTGATTGGGATCAGATGAGATTGTGAAAGTGAGATCATAGTTTTGAGAGTAGAGATTATTTTTCAGTAGTCGTTTTGTTCAGCACCTAGGATAGCATCTGGCACTCAGTAGGCCATCAGGAACAAGTGAGTCCTGGCTTGAATGAACTCTTCTCATTAGTTCATCTTAGAAGTCACCCTCATCCCATCTTCCTGCCACTAATGCTGACCAAACTCACTCTCCCTATACAAAGAGGGCATGAGATAAGATTGCCACTCCTAGTAAGGATGCAAGTGGCCTAACGGGTGGTTAAGAAGGAGGCCACCAACCTGCATTTCCTGGTTCACATCTCTGGGTGAGAAAGGCTAGCATTTGGATAATGTCTTTATCCTTTAAGAACCATGCTGGTACCATTTTGCAAAAATTAAAGGATCTGAAAGGGACATCAGAAGTGTTTTGGGCAAAGCGTTGGAGGTGCCTCAGGCACTGGGTGCCTTCCAGAAATCAGTGTCTGAGCTTACGGTGATGAGATCTACAGAAGTCAACATCACTGTAGCTGCTTCTGAGAAACTGTGTGACTTTATTTGTTACCCAAAAGGGCAGAGTATGTCCTTCCTGGATCTCAAGTTGTCCTAACCACCTAACTCCCACCAACACTGCTACCCCTGGGGTGAGCTCAGATACAGGTCAATCCTGGATCCACCAGCTCAATCCTTGATAGGGTCCTTGGGCCAGCAGCAGTAGCATCACCTGGATGCCTGTCAGGAGACCTAGTATGCAAATAGTTGCATGTCAGGAGGCAAGAACAAGATAAAGGAGGGGCCTAGAAATAACAGAGGGGAAACCTAGTTGAGCAGAAGGATATAGCTTTTCAGGTTGAAAAAGATCACTGAATTTCAGGCAAGACTGATTTTTAAAAGGCACACATCTGGATATATTCTAGAGAAATGTCTGAACTCCAAGGAGAAAGTATGCATTTTATAGACTTGCAGTTTAAAAGAACATGTTGCATACAAAGTCAAGAACATAGATTAACATTGAATTTTTCTTCTGCAACACTGGAAGCTACAAGACAACGGGACAATGTTTACAAACTTTTCAGGAAAAGAAATGTGATCCAAGTATCCTAAACTAAATTAAAATATCATTCTTAAGTGAGAGCAAATAAAAAACGCATGTATTCTGAGAAAATTATTCAAGGAACTACTATCAAATGAAGGTTAAACTATAACAAAAATCTTAAGGAGAAATGAAGGGTAGAAGAAACAGTGGTAAATAATGAGTTATAAATATGCTTTTTATAGGAAATATATACCTATAAAAGTGAAAACAAAATTTATCAAAATTGATCAAAAAGATGAGCAAAGATAAAACAGGGAAATTCAAGCAATAGGATGCTGGAGTGGCAATATGACTATCAAATAAAAAGAAATTCAAGGCCAGAAGCATTAAATGTAACACATAGGGATATTATACAAGTTTTATTCCAACAAGAAGATAGAAAGGTCATAAACCTTTGGGCACCAAAGGACATACCAGGAGAAGTGTAAAGCCATAACATCTAAAAGCTTAAGAAGAACTCTGCAAACAATAGTAATGGGGGGACTCCAATTCACTTTTTTTACAATTTGACAAATCAAGCAAAGAAAAAATAAGTGAAGATTAAAGAAATAATTGCAGATAATACAACTTGCAAATAAGAAAGCTTGAATCAGTATGTAAAATTCATGACCACTGGATAATATACATACTTGCATGTCCACAAACCATTTACAAAAACTGCCATGGACTTGGCCATAAGTAAAACTACTTTAATAATTTCCCCAAATGTAGACATTTTATGAATTATATTCTCTGACTATAATGTTATAAAACTAAAACTTAGCAACCAAAAGACTACTCCTTGCAAAACTTAATCACTTGAAAATTAAATAGGCGTTAAAGAAACAACCCTATATGAAAGAATAAATCAAACCTAAAAATATATCATCTTAAAAATGAATAAAAGTAAGACATTTTATATTAAAATCTGCAGATACATATAAGGTCTCGGAGGAAAATTTATATTCTTAAGAGCTTTTACCATTAAAAAAAAGACTATTTATTAAGTGTGCAGTTTTAGAAAATTAAAAAACAACAAATTAACCAAGAGAAAATAAAAAGGAATTAATAAAGATAAAATTGAAATTAATTATATAGTAAACAAAATCTCAAAAGAAAAAGAACAGAAAGAATAATGAAAATCAAAAGTTGATTTGTTAAAAAAAAAAACAATAGAACGATTGGTTAAAGAAAAGCTGGGTTAAGAAAAAAAGAAAAAACAAAAATATAGCACTGAAATTGAAAAAGCAGATTTAGCCACAGATTAGAAGAGATTAAATGAATTATCAGAGAGTCATATGAGTAACTCTATGGCAATATATTTGGGAAATCAAAGGAAACAGTTGATTTTTCTAGGAAAGTATAAATTTCAAGAATGAATTCCAGTAGAAATAAGAGACCCAGGCAGATCAATAGCAATTGAATACACAGGAAGAGTTAAATAAATCACATTTAAGAAGAAGGCAGGCCCAGGTAATTTCACTATTGTCTATTCTACTTCCAAAGAACAAATAATCAATGATTAGTAACCATTATTCAAATTATTTCGAATCAAAGAAACATACGTAAAGCTCAGTCAGTTATTTTAAAAAGCTAGCATAACTCCAACATGATAAAAATAACTAGAAACCAATTTTACCCAGGATATGGGCACAAAAATTCTAATAAAATTTGCAGCAATTTGAATCCAAGAGTGTACTAAAAGAACAGCACATCAGGAAAACATATTATTAAAATCAAGAGAGGGTAAGATTTAATTTCTGTCACTCTCAATTAAAATTGTGAGGCTCTAACTAACATGACAAGGCAAAAAGAGCAAAATAAGTTCTATGAATATTAAAAGGAGAGACAAAATTAACTTTATTTGCAGATATTAACTAAAACAACCCAGATTCTGCTAAAGTAGAAAATGAGAAGTAATAAAAGAATTTGGTAAGGTGGCTAGATGCAGTTTAGTATGTAATAAGTAGTAGCTTTGCTCTTTCCAGCAACATCTAGTTAGAAATAAGGGGGAAAAAAACCTCATTTACATTGGCTACAAAATTATAAAATATTTGAAAATAAATTTACCAAGAAGAGTACAGCACCAGTATGAAAATGAAACTATAACATTTTATTGAAGGGCATAAAACTAGTTCTGAATAAATAGAAAGGTATGCCATATTTCTGGAAAGGAATAATTAAAATAATAAAAATGTAATTTTTCTAAATTAACTCACAAATTTAGGTCTGCTCCATTCTGCATCACAGGAGATTTTCTTTTTAATTAGACAAAATGGTTTTAAAATGCTCATGAAAGAATAAATGTGCAAGAATTACCAAGATAGTTTTGAGAAAAGAATAATGAATAATGAAGGATAACTTACCCTACCAGATGCTGCCACTTCCTATTAAGCTACTGTAATCAAAACGACACAATATGGCACAGGAATAGATGCAGAGGCAAAAACTCAATGACAGTCACAGCGTTCTCTATCAATGCCTCTTGTGCCAATTGTGTCTGCCGTTTTTATTTTCGTGAAAACATTTTAATTCTCATCTTTCCGGTGTGTTGTCAGATCACAAACTTGAATCCTTTTTTGGAGGTAGGCAGGGTAACGTGAGTGTCACTTCCACATCTCAGGCTACCAAGCCGTGAGAAAATTCAAGACTCTCACCTCCCTCGTGCTCACAGAGAACTCCATCATATAAGGAACACCGCAGCGTTGCACGTACCCGGAAACGGAAAATCCCCGCATACTGGTGTGAAAAGCTTTGGACCATCAGGATCTTCTGCAGACACTGTGGGTTCTGAGTCAAGGAGCCCAGCGCTGCCAGGAACCAGCAGTCTTCTGTGCGGGGATATAAGCCGGGAGAGGCCGACTGGACTCATCTGGAAGCCCCATCCCATAATTTCACAGGCCCTTGCCTCCAGAGTCTGCATACTTCCTTCTGAATAATGTGTTTTGTTTTGGTTTTTTTTTCCTCTGAGAGAGGAGAATTCAGGAAAGGACTCACTGAGGCCAGTTCCAGGCAAGACAGAGAAGGGGCTGGTGGTGGCCGTGGTGGTGGGGTGGATGGCTGGTGCGGGAGGACAGGGAGCCCCAGGCAGGGTTTGGCAGAGCCGGGAGGGTCAACCTGCCCCCTGATCTTTTTAGCAGAGGTGCCCGCAGCTAAAGTTACAGCAAATTTCACTGCCAGCCTTGGTGACAATGGGGAAAACCATTTGTGTTTTTCGTAGGTGAAACCCTGATGGGGGGATCATTGGCTGTGACCGGGCAGGCTTCTATCGACTTGTCCAAGACACACTGATTGCACCAAGTGAAGTCCAAGGACAGGTATAGATCATCTGTAAGCCCACATTTTGAAGGCTTGGAGTCTGTTCTCCGAGGGGTTGTAGTCTTTGCTGGGTCCTCCGACTCCTGTCCACTTCCCCCTCCCTGGCCAGCAGCTCTACCTTCCACTCCTAGGCGTCTCCCTCCCAGGTTTCGCTTGGCCACACCTGGGACCGCCCAGGGGCCTCCTCTCAGGCAGACCCTCCTGTGTCCCCGTCCACACCCTCTGGCTCTGAGCAGCTCCTTTGCTCTGTGGCTGTGCGGTGGGGTGGGAGTCAGGCAGCCCTGGATTCTAAACTCTGTCACTTACTTATTATGTGACATTAAGTAAATGATTTTACCCCTTGGGCTCCATTTTCAAGTGTATGAAAGAGAGTTGTTACAAGGAGTAAATGGAACCACACGTGCAAAGTGTCTCACGCAGCCGTTGCAGAACCTGGATGCGCGTTTCTGCCCTTTTTCCTACCTCTCTTTCCTTCCCCTCTTCCAGCAGCTGATACTTCCTTGTGCCCAGTGCTTAGACTAAACACCAAGCTCATTGTCTCTCCTCCTTTGGGAATCCCTCACCCCAAACGGCCCTGCACACCCACTGCTGAGCAGGCAGGAGTCTGGGCACAGGAAAGAGGCTGCAGGACTGGGCACAGCAGCACCTGGAGCAGAGGCTGGCACAGAAGTCTGCGGGTGGGCTCTGTCCTCCACTGCCCCTACCCAGTGCCGTGACTCGGGCGGCCTGCCCTCACCCAGGGCTGGCGGGGGAAGATGTTGAGTTCTTACCTGCCTCTCCTTGTTGGATGTCAAATCTGCTTGCGCCTTCCAGGATGAAGTGAGGGGGGCCGTCGGATAAATCCTTTGTGGGAAAGAGGGACAAAAGCTATGAGTGTCTTTATGTCCCAGTGTGGTGCCTAAGACAGCACTCACTTTGTCTTTGAGGGGTAGAGGTTAATTCTTAAATGGGTACTTAAAATCTGAGTTGGGAAAGCTGTCCTCCTCCTGCAGGCTCTGCTGCCATCAGGACGGCAGGTGACAAGGGGGTGTAGAAGTAACCAACAAGACAGGCCCTCAGTGCATGAGCAGAGCGCACGAGGTGATAACGGAAACAAGGACTTGGGATCCTTGTAGCACATAGCCATTCCCGTCCCTACAGGCCAACGTTTTATTGAGAGGTTATAAACAGATCATCAAAAATAAATAGAATATAATTATTGGAGGAGACTTTTATAAATATAATAAAGTACTATCGCTTTTCATAATAAGGTTTTTCTTGGGAAATGGCATCTCTCAGAAATCAGCTTAGGCATCCTGGACTCCAGGTTCAAGTCCAGCCATCGGGATACAAGATGTGCATGAGTCAGCTCTTTGGCCACTCCCAGGCTAACGCACAGTATGAGCCTGGAGGCCTCAGCCCCTTTTCTCAGGAACTGTGACTCAGTGCCTGGTGCTTCCCCAACCTCCAACACACACACAGCACCCACCAGCCACAGAAAGGGCCCTGCTGCCGGGTCTGGGGAAAGAGGGGGACGGTCAGCAGGTGTGAGGACTGTGAGTCCCTGAAGGGCATCCCTGGGCACCTTGGGAGAGCAGTAGACCGGAGGTCTGGCTCCCGCCCCCGTGCCAGCCAGCTCTCTAGACTTGCGCCCGCCAAGAGCCCACTGGATTATCCTCCTCTCTGCGTAGCTCTTCTGGGTTTCTGTGTCTAAGCTTGCATAATTTGGTAATTGGTCCTGTATCATTTCTTTTCACATTATCAAATAAGTCCCCAGAGAGCAGGCCTGTAAAGTGGAAACGGATTCATTTGCTCAACAGCTTAACATACAGAGTCATGCTCCTTGTGGAGCCTGCCAGCTCTTTACAGACTGCCAGTTTCCTGGTGGAGACGCAGATGAAGGGGCAAAGGAAGGTGTGCCCGCCTGCAAAGACACTGGCCCAGCTGCGAGCATCATCTCACCAGGCTTCCTCCCACCTCTTTCTCCACTAGTGCCTGACTCCACCAGGCGCCAGGAGAGGCGCGCTCAGGCCCAGGCCTTCCCAGTGAGGGGAACCCTTGGGGCAGCACCAGGCCCGACCCCCTGCAGAGCCATGATGGGCAGGACGTGGGGTCTCCCCGAACACAAGCAAGCGAGGAAGGACACCGGGGAGGAGCTTTGGCTCTGTGTGCAGGGCCCCTCGTGGACCCAGTTTTAACACAGCTTGGGGCACTTCCACAGCCTTTGACTGTCTCCTCTTCTACTGGAAAAAGGGACTCAAGTTCTCAAAGGAAGCCTGCGGTCACGAGCAGGATGCTTAAGATCCTCACGTACAAGAAGTAAAGAAGAGGTGGAAGCCATGGGGTTTTTGGACCAGGAATAAAGACAGCTTTGCTGTCTTCTTGCCCCCAGCCCTGACTCTTCTTCTTCCCTCCAGGGATCCCCAGGGCAGGGGTGGGGGGCGGTGCTTGGGGAGTCTGTCCAGACAGATCCAGTGTGGAATCCATCGCCCGCATTTCTCCCTGGGTGACCTTGAGACCTTGAACCATTTCCTTTACTTTGCTGAGCCTCTATTTCCTCATGTGTAAAATGGGAACGATGATACGAAATATAAGAACAGTTGAGAGAATCAAATGACGAGACCACCAGGCAGTGGTGGCCATTCATCACAGCCCTGCTGAGGGCTGAGTGCTTGGCCCTGGGCTTTCTCTGGCAGTCTCCCAATGGCCTTGCCAAGCTGGGCAGTCCCTCCATTTACAAATGAGGAGGGATGTGAAATACTCGGCACAGTCTCTCACAGGGTATGTGTTCAATAAATATTGATTTCCTTCTTCTAAAATATTTGCAAAATTTAAAAAGCTATACTCAGACAAACCCATAGCCTCAAATGCATTCATTATTAAACAAGATAGAATAAAAACATGACTTAAGCAGTCAACTCATAGATCTTAGAAAGAAAAAGACGGAAAAAAAAAAGCCTCACAAAAATAGGAGGAAGAAAGTAATAAAGAGAACAATTAGTGAATTATAAAATAAACCAGAAAACCAGCAAGATTAATCAAGTAAATAAATTGTTCTATTTGGGGGAGGGGGTTTACATTGACCCAACCTTTGCCAGATATGTAGAGAAACCCAAATAAAATTAGAAATAAAAATGGGGTTTTAGAAATATAAAAACATGATGTAGAATTCTATGCCAATCGATTTAAAAATACTGTTGGTTTTCTGACAAAAATGAACATGGCTGAAAATGAATCAAGTTAATAAATAACCTGAAAAGATTTGTAACCTTGAGATAGTATTTTAAAGTTATCAAAGAATATCTCTCTAATATTCTGAAAAGGCTCCTAGGGATAAGTGATTTTCCTGTTCTTCAAATTTTCAGGAAATAGAAAACTCCTATGTCATTTACAGTTTCAGTGTTAAAAAAAAAAAAAAGAAGAAGAATTTTTCCACCATTTAAGAAGGCAGCATAGTCTTTCTGTCCAATCTGAGAGAAAACACACACACACGCCCCAGAATAATGTTGCCCAATCTATTATCACCAAGTAAGATTTGCTACAGAAATGCAGAATGCAAGGTTGGTTTTATATCAGGACATCTAATCATGTGAAATAGCACTTCATGGGCCAAAAGAGAAAATATTTATATCCTTTTAATAAATTCTATGAAGGCATTTGATAAACACACGAGTTTTTATAATTTACCAAAATACTAAAAGTTAAAATTAAGAAACAAAAATCTTAGCTAGTTAGGAACAGAAAGGTGTTTTAATGTGATGAAAATCAAATGGCAATTATTTCAAACCACAAATCAATAGTCAATATCAAATTTATGGGGAAATACAGGAATAGTTTGGATCAAAGGTGGGTGCAAAACCAGCACCTGTGTCTCCTGTACTCTAAGCTGCCTGTTCCTCCCCAACCCCGGGCTGCAGAGCTGTGGAAAATAGTTCAAAGAGAGGGAAAGTAGGAAGGGATGGGAATTATACCAGGAGCATTTTAGTCTGCCAGGTTGACTTCTTAAGACAAGATCCATTAGAAAACAGGTAAAGATGGCTGAGAAGATGGAAATGCTCTGGCTCTGGGCAAGTCACTTATTACTAGGTGAGCCAAGCACATCAGGACAGCGATGAGGCCAGAGTGTCAAGAACCTAAATCAGCTTCCTACAGTCTCCAGCTGCTTGTGACTCAGAATCCCAGCAGCTTTGCAGATATGAGATTGCCATGCCCTGCCTCCTGTGACTTTAGTTAGTAGGTCAGTCAGAGGTGGCCTTCAGGATTTACACAGCAACTCAGGTGATTCTGAGGCCCAGCCAGGGCAAGAAAGCAGATCAGAGAAGTTGAGCAATTTGTCCCAGGTCCCACGGGGCGCAGACTATGAATCAGTTGTCTGTCTCCACAGAGCCTCGCTCTTCACCTCTGACCACACCGGCAGTCAGAGTCAGAGTCTTCCCAACTGTAGTGTTTTCTAACTCCAGGAGAGGGACTGGGCCTCAGAAACATTGTTTGTACAGAAGGAACCTGTGATGGTTAATTTTATATGTCAACTGGACTGCATCAATGGGGCACCCGGATATTTAGCTAAGCATTATTTCTGGACATGTCCATGAGAAGAGCACTTGAATCAGTGCATGTAGTAATGCACATGACCCTCCCCGTGGGGGTGGGCATCAGCTAATCCACAGAGCGCCTAAACAGAAGAAAAATGGAGGAAGGGAGAATTTGCCCTTCTCTGCCTGACTGCGTGAGCTGAGACATCAGTCTTTTCCTGCCCTGAGACTGGGAATTACACCATTAGCTCCTCCAGTTCCCCGGCCCCCGACTCCAACTTAACTACATCCCTGGCTTTCCTGGGTTTCCAGATTGGAGATGACATATCAGACATCTCAGCCCCATGATCATGTGAACCAATTCCTCATAACAAATCTCTCATAATAAATATATGAATAGGATATATATAAATATATCAATAGGATATATATTAAGATATAATTATCTATACATAGAGATAATAAATTATCAATAAATATATCAATAGGACACATATATAGTAATATATATGATATCTATATAGTAATATATATGATAAATATATACACACACACACACACATCCATCACTAGGATATATATTATTGGTTCTGTTTCTCTGGAGAATCCTGAATAATACAGAAACCATCAGCAACAGTCAAATTAAGTAATCTCAGTAACTTAGTTCTAAATTGTAGAGCCCTTTCTCCAGATAGTTTGAAGATAATCTCTGTTATATTAGGTATGTCAGAAGCTCATGTAATGCAAAATCTCCTGGAATCTTTGAAAATGCCCTCTCTGAAGTGGTACTAAACCAGCCTCCAATTGTCTCTGGAGGTGTGCCTGCCAATGTGACGGCACTTTGCATATTCCTGCATTCCCTCCAAAGGCTGTTCACACACCTCGCAGACTGCATGCTGCTCTTGGATGAGGGAACACTATATTTAGCATCTTGGCATTCAGCCCGTTCAGATGGTGGCCAGAGTTCAGGCTGGGACAGGTGGCAACATCACTCCTTTCTCTATTTTTGCTAGACAGCTTTGATTTATTGGCATCAAAGTTCTTTGGCACAATGGCAATTAGTTGTGGGCACGGCCACTTTCTGTCATTTTCTGTTATCTATGGCCTTTGGTACATCTTCACAACCTCACTGACACTCATATCTCCAACTCGTTAACCTCTTCCTTTCCTGAAGAACACATTTTGGTTCAAAGGTGGATCATTTCTAGTGAATGATCCTTTCAGAAACTGCTCTGGCTGTGGGGAAGATGAAAGTTGTTGTCCAGAGAGGCAACGCTTCCCTCTGGCTTGGCCACAGGCAAGAGTCCACAATGGGGCTGTACACTGAGCTCCGAGCCTCCATTGGGCAACACCCTTTGGGCACATAAGACATTCCTCAGCCAAGAGGTGAAATGTTCCTCACTATAGAATGGGGACGCAGATGAGGTTTTAATCTCCCCATCAGACACACATTGGTGACTGCTGTGAAGATCCACCACCTATAGTTCTGCACTGTCCAATATGGTAGCCTTAAGCCATATGTGGATGCTTATATTCAAATTAATTTAAATTAAATACAATTAAAATTTTAATCCCTCAGTCACATCAACGACATTTCAAGTGCCCAGTAGCCACAGGTGACTAATGGCTACTGTATTGAATAGTCCAAAAAGAACATTTCCTTCATCCCAGAAAGTTCTGTTAGACAGTGTTGATCCACTTAACAAGGATAATAATATTGTCTACCTCACAGGACTGTTAGGGTAATTAAATTAAATATTGCATGTGAAACACTTAGGATAATACTTCACATATGCACACTTGATAAATGGGATTTATTATTTTCCATAAAATAAAAATTCTCCTAAAAGGGAGCCACTCTAAGCACCAAATTTAGTTCAGGAAACTATCACTCAGATGCCCAGTGAATAAGCATAATTCTTAGCATTGTCTCTTGCTGAGACGCGGCATTGCAGGGAGCACTTAGGAGTGGTGTCCTACTCAGTGAACGGCCACGGCTGCTGCAGAACGTGACTAGGGGAGGGAGGGCTGGAAACTCCCTAAACAGAAGCAGAATGAAGCAGGATGTGAAGGGGGCTTCTACCTCAAAGAAAGTTTCAGCAGCAAAATGGATTAGGTTAATTGTTAGAGGGAGGAAGGACAAGAGGAAGAGGAAGAAGAGGGTAGGTAAAGGGTGGGGGAGAGAAAGAGAGAGAGAGAAAGATGGGTAGGCATGAAACACAAAACAACTTTTCTGCACCAGGCATAGAAAGTTGAGCCTGGTTCTCCTGCTCCAGACTCTTGAGCTATTGTTGAACCTACTAGCTGGGATGAATACTCAACGTACAATGATGTCCATCATGGTGTAACAGTTGGCTAGGGTAGGAGCTTCCCCATTGTATGGAAAAGCCTAGAAGGTAGAGAATGCCCACAGAGCCTTGGTAGCCACCTCAGCCATTATACAATGGAAGTTTGAGGAATAACCAGTCTGACCTATGAACAGGCACTGAGCAAGCTGTACATTGGGAGTCAACTTTCTAAAAGTAGTGGTGGGAAGGAGAACACGAGAAGAAAGGCATTTTTCACATTCCCTGCCAGCATCCTCTTAGCCCCCAAATGGTTTTCTCTGACCTGCATTTCTCCCTGAAAGTATTTGCTGAAACTGGCCAAGGGCTAAAGCCAAGACAACTGTGAAAGCCTGAGAATCCCAGGGGGTAGGCCCTGAGGCTGCTAGCCTATGGCATCCCTCCCAAATTAACCACAGTAACAATAGCTAGTGTTTAGTAAGTGCGTACAATGTGCTGGACACTATTCTAAGTATGTATTTATTTTTCCTGAAAGTAATAATATACGGTACAGGTATCATTTTTATCCCCATTCTTTTTTTTACCTAAAAAAGCGGAAAGAAGGGTAGAACATAGACGGGGAAGTCTACTTTGAAGAGTGATTGATTTCCTGGTTACCTACATAAGGTAGGAGGGTGTGTAAAATATTATTAGTGGCAAGCAGAAGCCCAGAGCATGACATGAATTTATGAAGAGGCCTTACGGGGGCAATATAATGTGGTATTAGGAGTTCAGGTCTTGAAGCCAGACCCCAGGGTTCAAATCCCAGCTTTGCCACCATGTAGCTGCATGACTGTGGGCAGATTGCTTTACTCTCTGTTGTTGCTTCTCATCTGCAAAATGGGGCTAGTAAATAGTATCTCATCCTGGAAATACTGTGAAGATTCAGTGAGTCAAAGCCCCTGAAGCCAGGCCTGTCACGTGGTCAGCACTGTGTGAGTGGCAGCCATTACTATTAGGACTGGGCCCGGCTGGCTGTGGCTCCTCTTCCAAGGCTCTTTGCTGTGACAGCTGTGAGCTGTGGTAGTCAAGGACATCACAGTGTTGAAGGGGGTGAGTACATTGGCTCTTTTGTCTGCCTTTCTACTTGGAAAACAGGTCAACCCAAGATTTCTCTACTACACATGAGTTTGAGACTGGCATCAGCCACCTGTAGATAGAATCTTTCATTCAACCAGTTATTCATTCATTCATTCTTCCAAATTCAGACAGGGTCCCTACTAGGCAGGAGCTCAAGCCAGCATGAGGAAAAGTGCAGCGTGTGGAAGGGATCTCAGTGTAAATCCTGGCTCCTTCTCTTGCTAACCATGTCACTCTGGCAAATCATAGCACCTGTCTGAGCCTTGGTTTTCTTTCCTACAAAATTAGGAAAGAACAAAAGCGACAAAGTAAGAGAAGATGCATGGAAAGCTCTGGAAAGTATTGTACAAAGATAAGATAAGGGACACAAAGAAATAACGGGTGTTTATAAAGAAATGCTGGAATGAAGAGTGAGCCCCTGGCCGAGTTCGGGTAAGGCTATGGACGAGGAAGGGAAGGGGAAATACGTATTTGGGCCCTGACTGCCTGTATTTTGGGTTCCTGGCATGATTCTGTATGAGTCATTTCACCTCTGTTTGCCTCAGTTTCTCCTTGCCCCCAAAGCTGTCACAAACTGAAATGTCGCTAGCCTTAGAGAATAGGAAACTCTCAACCTTTTCTAAATAGAAACGTTATAGATTCTTCAACACTAGAGACGTGTCTCACATCTTATTGCTCAGCACCTTGGGACAAAAGAAGAAAACACTTTCCAAAAGAATCTCAGCTTCTGAAAATAACAAAGGCAAAGAAAAATGACCCTTCAGGACTTCTTTAAATAGAGTCCTCTGCCTCGGCTCTCCTCAGGAGGTGAAGGCAGAAGCGAGAGTTTTTGGGGACTTACAGCTGAAGTCTGAACACCCCCATCTTTCTCTAAGCAGCGTCTCAAACCCCGCCTGATTTTCACAACTCTTCTCTTCCCCAAAGCCACAGATCTGTCCTACCTTAGTGCAAGATGGTGTCACCTCCAGAGCTTGATTCTGGAGTTGTCCTTCTGATGGGCAGAACCGAATTAGATTTCCACAGACTGGGCAGATACTTTAGGGGACCTCAGAGCCTCTTAATAGACACCATCAGAAAACACCTTTTCTATATAATCTGACCTGTCTTTGTGAAAAGTGCTCAGTGGAGTGCTTGGCATTTCATCAGTATCCAATAACTGCTGCTGATATTGTAATCATTAGCTTACTAGACATTATATTATTTGTTCTCGTCCTAGGTCCTGCTGGCAGCTTTCGGAAGCATGCACAGAAGTTCAGGCATCAGGATCCTCTAAGTGGTCCTCACCCAGGTCCTTTGCATCAGCAGTGGCCCTGATGAGATTACGAGATTGTTGCATCTGCTGAGAAATTTCCCATGGAGCTTCGTGCCCTAAAATTGAGACAGTTCTAGAAAAACCAGCAGGGTTCACCTTGCTCCAAGGTGGAGTCAGTGGCCATCTGCTGGGGTGGGGGAGTCAGGGTGGTTTGAATGTTGTCCTGCAGTGCCTCGCTAATTTTGCAGCTGATGTCTGCAAACCACATACAGGTGATCAAGCCTTTATAAGATGGAGAGTGGGATCATAAAAGAGAGAGGCAAGACAATCATTTAAATTCACCCTATCATATACATGACTAGCACGATATCTTCCCTTTGTGCAAGTTCTAGAGGGGAAGGAAAAAAAATGTAAAGATACTGACACAGGACTAGAAGAAAGGGCGACAGACTGACAGACGGGCTCTGTTGCGGAGGTGGCAGAGACCCTAAAGACCAATTACTACAATCCTCATGGTTTCCCATTTTTCAGGTGAGAAAACAGAGGCATTTTAATCCAGTGATGTGCTCAGCGTTAGAACTGGGTTAGAGCCCGGGGGTCCGGGGTCCTGGTTGCTGTCACAGAGCCTTTGCCTCCCACTGAGAGGATATATAATAACACTAGCAGAGGGACCACATGAATTTTACTCTGCTTCCAGTGTGGTTTGGGCCATCTCGGAAAATCAGGGCCGAGGCTCATCCTGCTTTCAGTGGAAGGTACCGGAGCAGGCAGCTCTGAGGGCCTGGGGCCGCGGGTGTTCCTGGGACTCACTCACCTGGAGCCGCTTCCACTCCAGGTTGGAGAGATGTTTTCCCTGGAGCAGCTTCTGGCCTACGGAAGAAGCCACAGGAGGGAACGTCTCATCCTCAAAGAGCCAGCCCCTGCTTAGGCAACGATCCCGCAAGGAGTTAAAGTCCTGGTCCTTGAACTTGATAACGTTGGTCTCTGCTAACAGCTCCTGGTTATGCGCCATGACTTTCCTTAGATGACTTCTGAGGTCCTTTCCTTCTGGCGAGAAGAAGGGATATTTTTAGGGGTGAGCCATCGAGTCCGTTGTATCAACAGATGCGAGACCCAGAAGGGCACTCTGATGTATGCTCCTTTACAAGCGGGGGCACTGAGACCAGATACGTGCTGTCCCTGACAACACAGCCAGTTGGTGGGCAAGCCTGAACTAGAATCAGGCATCCTCACCCCCAGTTAAGCTTTCACTCTGCTGTCCTGGACAGCTTCTCACTGTGCTCTTGTGTGCATGAGGGCTGTGGGGGTACTCGCACATTCGACAAACAGTTATTGAGCACTGACCTTGTGCCAGGCACTCTTCTGAATGCTGGCAATCCAAAGATAAATTCGACATGATCTTTATTGCCTTGGCGCTGATTATCAAGTGGGAAAGATGTCTATCATCCAACAGAACATTTCAATTAAAAACGTGTATTTAGTCCTGTGGACGCAGAGAAGAGCAGCTATGAACTGCCATGGAGGGTCTGGAATGACTCTCCTCTGGGCAGTGACTTTTGAATTGGGCCTTGAAGGAAGAAGAATTTGTCAGGTGGAGAATGAGTAGACAGATTTAAAAAAAAAAATGCCCACAGCTGCCCTGAGTAGCTGGGTTGGAAAGTTGCTGGCTGCTGGAGGGAATGGGGAGCCACTGCAGGGTTTGGTGGGGAGGGGCCAGGGATAGAGAGCGCTGGAAGAGACGACCAGAAAAGAAGGCTGGGAAGCTGGATGGTGACATGTTTCAATCTCTGCTTGGCATTGAAGACGCAGGCACGGCCGGATCTGTATGCAGGATTGTGCTGCAGGTTGGGGAGCAGGTTGGGGGGCTGGCAGAGGGGCTGGGCAGGAACGGAAGCAGGGAGGAGGCTAGGAGGCATTTGTCCACGGGAGAGACGGTGTTAGAGCAGCAGAAAAGAAGCCGGAGGGGAGACAGATTCGAGTCATTTTACAGGTGAAGAATTGAAGATGGGGGTAGGGAAGGAGGAGTGTGGTGATGATCTCACATGTATATACACATGTCAAAACTCATCAAAGTTTATACCTTAAATATGTACGGTTTTCATATGTCCTAAATAGAGTTGTTTTAAAAATTAAATACAGTATATCGTTACACAGTCTTCAGTAATGTGCTTCCCCCCACAGGTAAAAATGTAGCTGAATGTCATTCATTTTCATAGCCACATAATACATCATTCTACAATTTATTTATACTGCTCCTCGTGATGGGCATTTAATGTTCTCCTCTTGGTTTTAATAAAGAGTATGCTATGAGTGTTCTTGCGCACCACCTCCTGTAAGATTTCTCTGTAGCTTAGATTCCTAGAAATAGAATTTCTGGGTTTAAGATATGCACATACTCAATCTCACTAAGCATGCCAAATTATTTTCCAAGGTTGTACCAATTTACAACCTCACCAGCAACGCGAAAGAGCTCCCACGGCTATCCATCCTCACTAACTCTCAGTATTGGCAGGCTTCTCATCTGCACCCATCGGTGGGAGTCAATGGTCACTTCTTGTGGTCTTAATTTGTTTCCCTGATTAGGGGTAAGACTGAGCGCCTTTCAATATGCTTATTCTTCATTTATGTTCCCTCTCTTGAGAAATGAATATTCATATCTCCTGCCCATTTGTCTGTTGGGCTGTCTTTCTCTTATTGATTTGTAGGGATTCTTACTTACTCTGGATGTTTGTCTTTTGTTAGTCCCGTGTGCTGTAAATATCCTCGCCCAGTGTGTGGCTCATCTTCTTAATGCCTTTACCTTATCTTTTGATGAACACAGATATTCTTCGCTTTACACAAATATGACTGTTTTACAAGGATTTGCTTATATGTTTAAGTATTATAAGTTGTACCAAATGTTCATTCTTATGGGAATTTAACATAAGAAGCTTTGCGAAATATTCTTTTTTAAACAAGAAATGTATTTGTAATTAACACATACTGATTTAAAATTTTTTATAGCTCTATAATATTTTTGAGAAGTCTGAAATTTATAGGAAAATTCTGAAATGGACTTACAAAGAAATAATTTGAATACTTAGAAAATAAAGCTGGTATTTCTAGAAGCAAATATAGCCTTACTAAAGCCAATTACTTAACTTTCCCTCTTGTTTTTTCTCCCCGTACCCAACAGAGTCCCTAATTTGGAGAAAGAGGAGAATTTTATATATATACACACATATACACACATATATGTATATTTACACACAAACATATTTTGATTTTTAGAAAGAGTGATAAAATCTTGATAAAATCACCACCAATTCCCTGCATGTAGACTTGTTTAGACTAGACTGAGCAGATTGTATACCCTGTGGTAAAGGACAGCACAATGTAGCAGAGTACAGTATAGTACAGTATAGCACAGAAATAGACTTCACAATTTGACCCAGAGATTGTGGACAAATGGTCCTGGATTAGCTTGGAATCATTGCACTGTGATAATCACAGACCTCTGTCCTGTTGAATATTTTTATCTTGATCCTGGAAGAAGATGCTGAAATAAAAGTGAAGATCCTTTTCAGCTCTTTCATCATTTTTATTACTAGAAATGAAGGAATAACAATTAACCAAGCAGATAACAGAATCAAAATTCGAAATGACCCCAGAACCAAGAAGACGGAACTTAACCAAGGAAACTGCAAACCTGCCTTCACATTTCAATGTTAACCGTGCAAGCAAATCATGAGCAGGGTCTGCCTGGACTAAATTGCATTCTGAAAATATTTTGTCTGCCTTACTTGACTTCCTATTTCAAATGAGGCAAAACTATGAAAGATTTGACAGGATCTGAATGGCTTCTGTAGCAGTATGGTGCTGCTCTAGATGGAATAGCCCAGTCCCCTGTCCAAAGCCACTCTTGACCCCACGTGGACATCTGTGTTCAGCTCTAGGGGCTGTGTTCCCAGAGGCACATCGACACTGGTGTCCACAGAAGAGTGTTTGAGCAGCATAAGGGCGCTGGCCGGGGAGGCACAGCAGGGGCTCCTGGCATACAGGTATAGCCACCTGAAAGAGGTGGGGACTTTATCTAATTGGCATGAAAATGCCACACAGTCTGTAGGCATTCCAGCTGAGTATACGAGGAGCCTGGAAATCTCTTCCTGGGAAGGAGAATTAGAGATCTAGAGACATTTATTAAGAGAAAGGCAGAATGAGAGCCCTACAGTGACCATCAGACTTGGCCCCTGCGGCCCGTGCCCAGCCCTACAGAGAGCAGGGATCTAACCACCTCTGGTCCCATGATTGGGCTTCCCACTCCTAAGCATCCCTGGCTGCTTCTCTGGTCCCCAAGGTTATGCTCCGGTTTAGAAAACCAGGCCCTGCCTCATCCCTTAAGAAAACAAGGAAAGGAAAGGGAAGGGAAGGGAAGAGGAAGAGGAAGAGGAAGGGGAAAGGGAAGGGGAAGGGGAAGGGAAGGAGAGGCAGCGTGGAATGGGCGTCAGAGCATGCGGAATCAGGGTAGAACTCTGGTTTGAATCCAGCTGTCACTGACTGACTGAATGATCTCAGGCAATCCCTTAGCATCTCTGCGCCTCTTTCCCTTACACATAAAATGGGCTGCAGGTGGGGTAATAAAACCAGCCTCGTAGCTGTAGGTGGGTATTAAATGAGAAGATTCTTGTAAAGGGCTTGGCGTGGCACATAGTAAAAGCCTGTGACTGTCACCCTAACAGGAGCTCCTTGAACTTGAGCCTAGTGTCTGGAGCCCTGTACCAGGTGGTGGGCACCCCAGGCACTGGCCAGTCACCTCTGCACTTCTGACCTCAGGGCTCTCCAGGTTCCAGAGTTGTGTTCTTCCTGTGTGTCAGACCCTTGATGCCCCTGTCTGCCTGGAGGAAGCTCTTAGCACACACCCTCCTTGAGCCATGCTGTAGACCACGTTATCTTTCAGTACCTATGGCTGGGCCAGTGTCCCACAGCCTCCCTGGTCCCAGCGGCTTTTTCCTCTTCCTGTCTGCCCTGTCCTGCCATGATGGTCAAGTAGGCTGAAGCCAACAACATGCCCAGTGGAAAGGATTTGAAAGCAAAGGAAAAACACATGACCTGTGTGGTCCAGAGGGTACAACGAGTCCCCAGATATTTGGGAAGGGGTGGTTTTGATCAGAGAGCTTTGCGATAGAACCCTCTGCGATGATGGACGCGTTCTAGACCTATGCTGTCCTATACAGTAGCCATCAGATACATGTGGCTGTTGAGCACTTGACATATGGCTAGTGCAATTAAGGGACTGAATTTTAATTTTCATTCAGTTTTAATTCATTTACATTTAAATGTATATACCCTACATGCATCCCTGCTGGCCAGCACAGAAGAGCCGCTAGTGACATGAATTAACACGGAACAAGCAAGGAAGGGTGTGAGCACTTCAGTGGAAATGGTGGCACAGTGGCTGGATGATAGCAAGAGGGCGGCGCAGGGGGGGCCCTTGAATAGGCAGGTCACTTTCACCTTCGACCTGCCGGGCTCTCTCCACTCAGTTATTTTCTTCAGCATCGCACTTTGGCGACCAGACCACTCAATCACTTTCTGCCAACACTGTGAAGGCACCCCCTCACCACCATTCCCCCCCCACGGTGACAGATGCTGGAGTGGCCCTGGGGTCCCTGCCTGCAGGGCACACTCAGCATGGTCCAGCAACAAAAGGGTGATTTTGTTTGCCTTTTTTTTTGCAATCATCTAAGGAACAGGAAGCAGCACTCAATTGTTCCCTGCCCAAGAGTGCTGCACACAGCCCTCTCCTGGCTGGTGTTTTTCAGAACAATGGAAATAAATCTGATGTAATGTAGCAGAACACGACAAGGGATGGTTTCCCCCTTAACAAATACTCATTTGAAATGGTGCCCAAACCCTGCACGAGGAGCGATCTATTTCCCACAACAGTGTTCCAGCAAAACCCATTACTAATTCCACAACTCAAATTAAAACTAACAGAGCTTGAAGGCTGGGGCTGACACTCTCTCTGCTGACAAGGAACAAGGAAGGGTGGGGGAAGGGGCCCGTGCACTTGTGCGCGTGTGTTAATTACACTGTTTAACACATCGAGAATAATTTAGCTAGCCGAGTGAAGAAAATAAGGCACTTAACTGCTCTCTGGTGGAAAGAAACCCCGTGCAAACCAGTCTCAGGCATATGCCACCTTGTTATACCCCAGGGCTTTGGAGGTGGTGGGGAGAGCAGGGAGAGAAGGGAGAGAGGGAGAGGGAGCAAGAGAATTTTTTGTATATCTCCATCTACTGCGAGTTGGGAGACTATATGACTATTTCTCAAGGAGAGCTGATGGGAGATGGCGTAAGTGTGAGAATGAACACAAATGACAGATTTCAAAGATGGAACTTAACCCCCAGAGCAGCGCTACCCCAGGCCACTCCCTCATCTCCGAATCATTGCAGAGTATCCATGCCTCTGTGGCCGAAAGGCCATAGGTGGGGTCTATGGCCTCTAGAAAGTCAGGTCTCAGAGGAAGACTATGCAGGGCTTACTTTGCAGAAGGGGAAACTGAGGCTGAAGCTCAAACAGATGAAGTTTGTGTATCGCTTGGGCTCCACTCCTGTCCCACTCTCAGCCTCAAGACTGGTGCAAGCAGAGCATACCACTGTCCCCACCAAAAGGCATCTTACTTCCAGCTTAATCAGGACTGGGAGTGGTACAGGGTAAGCAAGTGTTCCTCATCCTGTGAGATCATCTTTAATCCACCAAGGGCCATGGAAGAGGGAGAAATAAAATGAAAGAAACACCTCATAGCTTCAGATTTAGAAAGCTACGAAGTCTCCCAGATCTGGAACAGGTGCCAGAGAAGTAAGTGCTCAGAATAGAACTATCTATCGCCTGCCAGCGACTCTGAGTTCAGCATCAGGGCTGACTGCCAAGGAGATCAACAGCTTGGCACAAGAGAGGCAGAAAGCAGAAGCCACTCTCTGTGGTTTCAGAGTGAGGGCCACCCCGACCCCGTCTCGCTCTACTGCCCCTGCCACGCGGACCCAGCATTTTCCTAGACGTGTGACCTAAGGGAGCTCCAAGAGCTCAGTGAATGGGTCCCTCCCAGGAGACCCTGCAGAGTAACAAAGAGAACGTTTGTCCAGCAGAAAGAATCTGTGCAGCTCCACCAAACTGTGAGTCTTGGGCACGTGGCTCCCTCCTCTAGCCTCAGTTTCCCCACTTGGAACACTGAGAAAGTTGGACTTACTGTTTTAAGTGATTTTCAACTGTAATGTTCTCTGTTTCTGGAATTGAGAATACGGGTTCTTATGTACCCTAAATGATATCGTTAGATAATAAAATAGGAACCCACAGAATGTATTATTCCTTCAATTAAGTTTAGGTTCATCCTGTGCCAACATAAAAAAATGAAATTTGTCTTTGCATAAAAGGATCCTCCTCTCCTATCCCCAGGCTTTGATATGTGTCATTTAATTATGAAAGAGGTCTAGAAAGTTCTTGAGTAGACTGTCAACTGTATTCTATGGACAAGGTATTCTTTCTGGGTTCTACAATTAAATGTGTCTGAGAAACTGTGTAATATTTCATATGTTCTTAGATTTCTGAGCATGGATTTTTTGTTTTTCATCCTTGAAGAAAAGATGTGCTTCCCATTTAGCTGATTGAAATGTTCTCTGAAGCGAATCAGGTGGACTTAGGAAGTTGGGACCTGCCATGTGTCAAGTTAAAATGCTGGATCTCAGGAGCCACCATCTCAGACCAACACTCTCCGGGTAGATCCCAGGCCCCGGACTTGCTCATGTCCCAAAGGCATCAGCCAGACAGGACTAGGTTTAAGGTCTTTTTTCTTTCCATTTTTTTTTTTTTAAAGGATCTTTAGAAGCTGAGGCCACATCTAGATAATCCATTTATTCTTAAAGGATTTCCTCCCAGCCCATCTTCTTAGACTTTTTCATTTAAGTGAGACAGAGAGAAACAGAAAACAGATGAGACAGCAGCAAAGACACAGGGAGCACACAGAGAGACAGTCAGAGTAGCAGGAGACCCAGACAGAGAGAGGGAGGGACAGAGAGGGGCAGGGACAGCCAGTCTGGAAGGGAGAAGGAGAGGCAGTAGAGGAGAGGAGAAAGAGTCCGCTCTGAGGCCTGACACAGAGGCAGTGGGAAGGCCAGGCCCAGGCAGAGGCAGGGCTGGGGGCCTTCACCTGAGAAGAGATAGAGATGCCATCACAGGAAACCTCCACCCCTCCACTCCCTAAGCCACCTTCTAGAACAGGGGAGGCACGCAGGGAGCTACCGGCAAGCCCCGTGCCTGTCTGGGGAAAGTGACCTGGTTGAGCAGAAAGGTGGTTAGAGGACAGGTTCAAGGGGGATGTGGCACTGGGTGAGGACAGCTTCTGAGTTGACAGACGGTGCCTGGAGACTCTGCCCTAACCTCTCCCTCAGGCTGTGCTGCCTGTGAGTTTACATTTAGTTCCTGCCAGGAGACTGCAGCGTTCTGAGAAGGAGCTTAACGGTGCGGTTCAGTTGGTCTGGCAGCTACTTTTGGTTAAGGATTAGACCACGGAGAAGACAGTGTTTGAGGAGGAGAACTAGGGCAAACATTCCTAGGACTCAGGGCCTTATCACCTCCCCTGCCCCAGGCACTTGGGAACAGATCCCAACTTGGGTCATTGGCTGCGTCTCCTGGAGGCAGGTGTGTGGCCAGTTCTGATGAAGACCAGCCCCTCGGCGTCTCTGGTCACAGGCTGTGACGGGATCTGCCTCAGTCCTCTGCACTGAGTGAGGGGCGCTGGTCAGGCTGGATCCACCCGCAGGGAAGGTGGGCATGGCAGGGCTGACCCCACGGTGATCAGAGGGCAGAGTGCTGCCCAAGGGACATTTCTTTCACAGGGAAGGCAAATAAAGGTCCTGACCACTCTCAGTTTTAAAGGTCCCCTGGGGCTTATTTGGCCAGAGGAAAGACATTAACCCCAAAGCCCTGGCTGTCTTCCAGCCCTAGCACTTAGAGGCAGCCCATCACCCGGGCCACTGCCTCGGATGCGGTCTGCCTCTCGGCCCATGTGCAACTCCAACAGAGTGGGCAGCAGTGGGCAGACCTTCCCTTCACATCCCTAGGTCATTTCTTAAAAATTTGGATCTGTTTATTAGCTACATAGTTCATCTCTAAGGCTATGCAGAAGCTGCAGGGGTTGGTCTTCAGTTGTCTTCCAACATCACAGATGACCAGAGGCTGGAAGACCCCATGGGGATCACCTTCTTCAACTATCTTTGTTATTAAGATGAGGAAACCAGGCTTGGCCGGTGGTTTCCTGGGAGAATCACCCTTGCAGATTGGTGAGCTTTCCACACACTGCACAACCTCCCATTATACTGCAAACTTTTTAATTCAAAATGGTTTGTGCAAAGCAAAAAGTGGTGCATAGTAGAGAAGAATCCACTGAGAATTTAGGCATCAAGACAGAAAGGTCTGAGCCCAGGGGTGCTATGGTCCAAAGCAGCATTTCCAACCAGTGTTCAGTATGGGAAGGGCTGGTGTGCGCAGTTCGATCAGTTTCATTCTTTTGGCCTCCTCAAAGCCTTTATGTGCAAACCTGAATCATGACTCTCCAAGGAGGGAAGAGCAGGAAGCAACGTTCATCCAAATATTTTATCACAGTATCTTCATATCAAGGTGCTCCCAGCAACAGCTCCCAGAATTTGTGTTCCACGTACCGTGCTACGGGAAACACTTGTTCAAGAGATGGAGTCCCAAGGATGGCAGAAAACCAACATCCCCTTCTTGATTCTGCTCTGGTCTTTTGCATGGCCTCGGGCCTTCTTCCCAGCTGTCAGTGGCATGTCCACCACGTAGAGTTGTAAGAGTGTTGGAATACATTCAGTCTGACTTCCTCCAAATGCTGGGGAGAGAGGGACGGACCAGCCCACCTGAGGACCCCCTTGTAGCTTTCTCATGGGAGAAAGAGCTGACTCCCGGGGAACTAGTGCCATGTACAGTGCTTAGCACATGCTAATGGTGATAATTCGATCCTTTCTGAACATCTCATATGTTCTCTGTCAAGTTCTCCGAACCTCACCTGTCTCTGGGACTCTTGGTCCTCTTTTCTACCCCCACCAAGGAAGTGGCTCTTCTGATTGCTGCTGGACTCAGGCGATGTGCCAAGCCTCAAGGATTTCCCAGTGGCTGCCAAGGGGGTCAGACGACACAGCTAGAAGCCCAGGGGGCAAACTTGGAACAATAAGAGCTAGGAGACAGAGGGAGCCGGCCTGTCAATGTCCTCTCCACACTCTCTCTGATGTGCGATTCCACAGCACGATGCTTCTGTAAAGCCAGTCCGGAGGTGTCCTGCTTTGGCCAAGTGGGCAGCTATGTCTCTTTGTGAAGAGAAGCAGGTGGGTGACATGTCGCCCTGTATTGCTTTCTGTCCTTCTCTTCCCAGTTCCCGCTCTCAGCTCCCACTCCCCTCACTCTTCCCGCCCTGGCATCGCACCTCCTAATAGGCAAGTGCACCAGCACTTATGCTCTGCCTCGGCCTGTGCTTTACAGAGAACCAGGCTAGAATAATGTCAATAGTAATAACTAAAATTTCTCGAGCACTCATTGTATGCCAGACACTGCTAAGTACTTGACATGTACTATCTCATTTAACCTTTTCAGTAATCTTATGAGGCAGATATTGTGACTACCACATTTTAGTGATGAGAAAACTGGGACCCAGAGAAGTTAAGTAACACTCCCAAAGTCACACAGCTAACATATATGGCGGTATGAAGCACAGTGCTCAACACTGAGTATGCCCTCAGTGCCAGGAGGTGGGTCATTCACGTGTGTATTTCTTGGCAGCATCTTTTCTTCTAGGGTGTTCTTTCAAGCAGGTCACTGAATGAAACCAAGTAACCAGGGGACAAGACGGGGTACCAGGAACCACAGAACTCTAGCTCTGTCATTTGCACCTGTACGAGCAGCTTAGTAGCAAGTCACCCACCAAATATCCCACTTTTTCCATCTACAAACTGGGGATAATGAGCTCATGCTACATATAACTCTTGCCTATTGCAAAACTGGTAGGTTATCATACTTTCATCAATAAGTGTACCAATACGCGAGCCTTTCTCCAGCTATCACTCCCCAACCCCTTCAGAAAGAAAAGTAACTGAGGCCAACCTGGTTACAAAGTTGGGCAGTTCAAGAGGATGTGCCGATTGAAGATCCGGTTAATGCTCCTTGGGGGTAAGCAAAGTTCTGTTTGTGACCCAAGACAACAGGGCAGTCACTAGTTCATGACCCAACTGTAGCCACAGAGGGAAAATACCTGCATTTACTCTAATCTGGTTAGCTTGGGTTCAAGCTAAACAGCTGGAACTGTCTCCCAGAGAACAGCAACACATCCCAAAGATCACACAACTTTAGCAGCCACAGAGACACATGTACGTGACATACGATGCACCTGGAGGGGTATGGGAACTGTCTGAATCTCTAAAGTGGTAGTGATCTGTCTTTTGTGATTAATCAAATTTTTCAACTTCATTCATCTAACTATTAGGCTAGATCATTAGAAAACAAAGGGCCTATGACCCATTCCTTCTTTTAGCAAATATTTATTAAACCCCTACTACATGTCAGAAACCATACACCAGTGAACAGAGAAGACATGATTCCTGCCATCAGGGTGTCCCTTATGGTGAACGTGGCCCTCCAGGTCGTGGCTTTGAATGAGCAGAAAGCAAAGGTGACTCAGTGATTAAGAGATCTTCTCTCTGCATGAACCCTGCAAAGTTTAGATTAGCTTCTCTTAGAAAAGCAACTCATCCTTTGTCCTAGTTTTTCTTACAGCATATCCTTGGACCATTGCATCGTAAGTACCGGGTTTCCAGAGCTACTGAGTACGTACTTCTGGGGTGAGGACTCAGAATCACCACAATTAAGAAGCTGTCTGGGGACATTCACCTGCTCACTAAAGTTTAGAAGACCGTCTTGGTCCAAGGCTCTGGGAAATGACCACTCACACCTTACCTATTTCCTGGACAAGTGAGTCCACTGGTGTGCTGTCAGCAGTATGGTGTGGGCGGGTCCCACAGGCTCCTCGGCAGCAGTTTTGCAGAACGGAGAGTGGCGGAGGGGACTGGCGGAGGAGAGGGCCTTGTCTTGATGAAAGGGCTGCAGCTGGCAGTGCTGGCATCGGCTCCCTCCTTCCCTGAGGCTCTTCCTTATATGGGTGCTTCAGGTGCAGCTCCACCTTAGTTAAACAGTGACTCCAGCTCCGGGCCCTGGTGCCCCATGGAGAGGGAGAAGATGTTGCTGTAAACAGCAAGACCTTCCAGATCCTCCACCCCAAGACTGTCTCTTCCTGATCCCGTCTCACTTCCCGGGGCCCCGAGCTGCGCATTGCTTGGCTGCTTACTTGTGGTTTTCATTGTTTCCAGATATTTCAATTTCTTCATCTTTATTCTGCTTCAGGGAATTGTTGTTTTGTTTTGTTTTACACACCCTCCCCCCAGGAGCCCAGAAGAAATGCTGAGGAAAGACCCAGCGAAGCAACTTCCTTCAGGCCTCACTTTCACACAGGGGAGAGCAACCGTCTTCCATGTCAAGAGTGGCCACTAGAGGGCAACCACATGGTATGCCCCTTCCACCAGAGAGCATCTTCTTCTTTCTACAAATAATCTGCAGAACATGTTAACCCCTGGGCATGGCGAGGCCTGGGGAAGGTCTCTGCATCATCCCTGCTTAATAGATCAAGAGAAAGAGATGAGGCACGTGGAACACGTGCTTCCTGATTCCAGAACCCCGACAGCTCAGCTCACCCTGTGTCGCAGGAGATAGGGATAAAATAGGGAAAGCAAGGAAACAACGCGGAAATCACCAGAAGCTGATATGACTGCTCCATCCCCAAACCGAGGAGTAGAGAGAGAGGAGATTTGGAATGTGGAAGGAAGAATCAGAGCACCTGGGAGGCGTGGACGTGAGTCTCAATCCCAGCTCTACCATTTTTGGCTCTGTGACCTGGGAAAGTCTGTCTCCTTCTGAGGCTCAGTTCACTCATCTGTGAACTGAGGATTACGATGCTGGCCCTGGCCGCCCCATGCTTGTTTAGTGGGATGCCTGCACCCCAGGGGACACCTTTTATTTAGAATTTTCACTATAAATACAGTAAACAATACACACACACTATTATATAATTAGTGGATAAATATGCATATATTTGTGGTGCATGCTCAAAATGATTTTACTAATAGGATAGGTAATCAAACATGTTTGAAAGCCATAGTTTCATAAAAAATGGTGAGAGAATGCTTTAGAAAGCCCTATCCACAGGAATATATCTTAAGATGGCACTTCAAGAAAAATAACTGAGAGTTTTCCTGCTTACTGATGATGATTTTGTCTTCTCCCAGCTCATAAAATATTTTTTTTTCCACTAAGAGCAGGAACTCCCAGAGCAGTCTGCAGAGCAGTCTTAGGGAGCACCGAGTACTGAGATCTCTCTCAATGGGATGTTCTTGGCACCAGGGCAGGTGGGCGGCCTTGTAAAGACCTGTTCACAGGTCCTTTACAAGGACCTGTTTTCCTTTTTTGGCTTCTTTCGTTCTTGGTATTTCCCGTCCCCATTCATATGTTCCAAGGAATGGGGAAGGGAAGAGAAGGGCTTCTTTAGAAGCCAATTCTTAGTGATTTAGGTTTTCCAGAAAATTCCAGCCTAGGGCTGTAAACTGGGCAACACCTAACAGTAAATTCCTAGTCGTACTTGCTCCAGCTCTGGAGGAAGCATGGCATGCCCTGAAATCCTTCCACGCCTTCCTGGCATTGCCCGCTGGGCACTTCACATCTGCCCTGAGATACAGCCCGTTGGTCTCACATGGTACCTACGCCGGCCCTCCCCTGCCACTGAGCCCTGTCCTCCCGCACTGCATACGATGGCAGCTGCGTCACTCAGAGGGGGCCCTCTGAGTCCTCCCCTGTCACTCCCTGTGTCTACCAAATGCACAGGTCCTGCTGTGGCTGCCCGAGCCCGACCTGCCAGGGCAGTTGCTCGAGTGCCAACAGTGGGTGCAGAAAATGCTGCTGTGGCCACAGTGCCATGGCCATACCCCACCCTTCTTTCTCCACACTGTGGCTGCCCCTGCCGTGGCTGGCCCCTGCACCCATGCTGCTGACCTGTCATGCTCAATGTCCTGCAGAAATGACAGAGAAATAGCTTTTCTGCAGCCTCCGCTGAGCCAGAAGAAAATCGGGGCCACACTGGGCACAGGGTCCCCACCCTCCTCTTTTGGACCTGGGATGCAGTCCTTGAACCAGTCTGGCCAGTGTGAGTCCACCTTCTCTTGGAAAGACTTCTGTCTCAGGAGGCTCTTTACTCATTCACATCAACACACCCCTGAGTGTCCCCCACCCTTGCCACCCTCTAGCCATGCCATCAAATACCCAGATCTTGAGGGACATAATGCTTCATCTTCCTCCCTTCTCCTTCTCCTCTGCTTCTCCCACCCCTCTATTCTGCCCCCTCCATCATTCCTTTACAAGCTGTTCTTGTACCACTATCTGTGCCAGGCACTGTGCCAGGCACAGAGGACCCTGCAATAGACCCCATGGAGACAGCAAGCCTGGTTGTTTAGAGTCTAGTGACAGACAAACATGAAACCCATAACCACAAAAGCAGCCAGACAATTTCACTTGTGATCAGTGCCGTGAAGGGGAGTTGCAGGCTCTAGGAGACCCCAAAACAGAGAACCCAACCTCACCTCAACTGAAGAGTCACGGAGTGCAGCTTCCCACACAGCGAAGGATGCCAGGAGCTGGCCAAGAGGAGGGGGTGGTGGAAGTGGTCCAGGCAGGGGTGAGATGGCGAGAGATATAAATCCTGTGTATGGCTTGATGAATTTCCACAAAGGGAAACCCAATTCCCAGCACCCAGAGTAGGAAACAGCGTTGCCAGGACCCAGAAGCCCTCTGTGCCCTTTCCCGTGCTGTCCTCAGTCTCATTTCTTTTGATGAGCTTCATCCTCTTCGCTTTTATGAGGAAACAAACCCTGTGTTGACTTAGGGAATTAAATCAAATAATCCTGTAAAATATGACAAAGGGCACTATTTTTGGCAGGGTAAACAGGTATACAGAGCGTTTGCCACGTAGGTAAATGGATCATTGAACAGATTTCACGTATTTTTACATTCCTCCATGGGTGGAAATAGCAAAGTCAACAAAGCACTGTGATTTTTGTTAGTGCCAAAAAGTGTGAAGTGCCTGGAGGTCACCCAGCTTGAGTTTGCTGTGCTGGGGGCCGCTTGCCGGGAGGATTGCCAATCGCCCAAGTCAGGCCCGGGTCCATTCCACCCCAATTTCTTCTCCTGCCCTGGGGGACAGAGCCCCAGCAAAGGCCAGGGTTGCTGACCTCATGCACAAAGAAGAAAATGAGAACGTGGAGTGTGTTTGGCGGGTGGGCAGGAGGTGAAGGCTGGAGGAGCAGAAGAAATCCAGGGTTGGTTTAAAAATGACTAGTATTCCTGATTATGAAATACTCATAACAGAAACATTTGAAAAACTGTTGAAAAATTTTTAAAAAACCGTAATCTTATACCCAGAGATAAAAACTATTTCCTGTCTTTTTTTTCCAGACATATCCACACATAACAGACATTTTGGTCATTAGAGTCTTACAGTGCTTGTGAGCGATGTCAGCCTAGTACCCACGTCCCTCCTAATGTACTGGCTCAGAGCCTTCTCCCTGATGACGCAAAGTTTCTCCCAGTAGTTCTGGAAGGCTCTGGGAGAGTCTTCTGGGTGTCCACAGAGCATCTTCTGCCCCTCATTGGGCATTATGGTCTCTGGGGCACCCTATACCTTCTCTAAGAAAGCTCTGCCTTGGTCAGGATTCTGAACTCTTGATTGATCTGTCTCTATTGTCTCTAGTCCACTTCTTCCACTCTCAAATTTCTTCTTGGGACCCTTTTCCCATGTAAATTTCTCCTGCAAGTATATGCCACTGAAGGGAGGTGTTAAGAGTATGAAGTCTCAGCTGGGCATGATGGTGCACACCTGTAGTCCCAGACACTCAGGAGGCTAGGGTGGGAGGATCACTTGAGCCTAGGACTTTCAGACCAGACTGGGTAACATAGCAAGATCCCATCTCATAAAAATAAAAAATTAAGAAAATAAATATATAAATTCAACTTTTATTACTTAAAAAAGAGTATCATCTCTAAGCTAAACTTATTCTCAATAGGATCACCCTATTTCTTTGTCTCTCTCTCCCCCTCCGCATACACCTTTTCCTTATCTTTTTTGAAAAATCTAGATTACACTATAGACTATTTTGTATCCTGCCTTTTTTACTTTAAATGAGATCACATTTTTCCATGTCATTATATCATTCTCAAAACTGTGATTCTTAATGACTGCATAGTATTTCAATACTTGAATATAATATTTTTTAACCAGTCCTATATTTTTGGACATTTAGATTATTTCTAACTTTTGACCATTACAAATCCTTGCACATGAATCTGCCCAAATGGTTCCAATGAATTTCTTATGATACATTCCTAAAAGTGAAATTACTAGGTCAAGAGATTTGAACACTAGAGGATTTTTATTTGTAATGCTAAAATATTTTTCCAAAAGACTGCTCCTGGTTACAGCCCCACCGGCAGTATATAAAGGCCTTTCTCCAATGTTCAGAGTGTTCTTACATTATAAAATGGGGTCACTTCTCTAGGGTGGGAAGGTAGAGCACTGAAGAGCAGAAAAGTGAACTCCAAACCCTCAACAAAGCCTGTGAGTTCTCATGGCCTCTAGGTATCTCTAGCTATCCCTTCCCCTTCCAGCTTCATCCTCTCCCTGATATCCTGTGCACATGCTACTAGAGTACTCAGTAATCCCCAGACACACTGTACACTTCCATGTTTCCATGACTTCAAATGTGCTGGTTTTTTTATCTAGAATTTCTCATCCTCTCTCCTCTGACAAATCAAACCCAAATGAACCTTTCAAAGCCCAGTTCAAATATTACTGTTATTCTTACTACTTACCAAGAGCAAATGTTCAGTAAATGTTAGCAATTGCCACTAATACTATGCCTTCTTAATGGAGTACTGTGTCTAGGCCCTGGGCAAACATTTTGCATGACATACATCATTATTTTAATCTTTATAACCCTGCAGGAAAGTTATCATTGTTCCTATTTTCCACACAAGGGACTGGCTTTGAGAGGTTAAATAACTCACCCAAGATCACCCAGATTTGAACGCAGTCCAACCTGATTCTGAAGCCTATGATCCTAACCTCTATGGAGCTTTCCCCAATCTCACAGCTTCCCTCACGTCTCTGCACTATACGATCTCTCATTCTCTCACTTAGGGTATCATACACTTGATCATTTCCCAGGTGGTTCAGGAGCCACTTATAGGACATGGATAATGTATCCTCTATATCCCCAACTCCTAGCTGACACATGGCCCCATAGTAGGTACTCGGTAAATCTGTGTGGAATTCAGGCAGCTGGTAAATCAAGTAGATTACCTGAATGTTGAAGAGGAAGACTATTAATTTCTCTTAAGTTGTAATAATTATTTTATCCACGCAAATGAACTATAAGTTAGAGGGAGTCCTCGGACTAGAATCTGGAACTAATGTGGAAGGCCCAAGAAGGTACCGCTGGAGGGAGAAGGCATAAGTCATTTGCCCTGAGAAAGATAATTTCTAGGGACTTTAATGGCCTCTGGAAAGGATAGGTCTTGTCATGCTCTTACACGCAGAGCAATAGGTTATAAGTCCAATATTACTTTTAAGAGAAGCATTATAAACACTCAAGTTTTCAAATTGAACTGTCCTGGCCCCACCACTTACTTATTATGGAATTTTGGACAAGTTATTTAACTCTAAACCTATTTCGTAAATACCAAAATGCTTATGATAACAGATTCTAACTCATTAGGCATCATGAGAATGACAAAAGCAAAGGCAGGTAAAATGTTAATACTGAACCTGGTACACAGTAAGTATCTGGTGAGTGATGGCTATTCTTAAGTGAAATTAGACTGTTACCTGACTGGTGGAGATTTAGGAGAATCAGGTTAGGAGGGAGGCCGGGACTTCCAGGGTGGAAGCCAAGGACACTTTGGGAAGGATGAAGACGATAACCCAAGCTAAGCAAGTCTAGGAGAAAGTCCAGAGTGGGAAAAAGAACTCATTTTCATTTGTTTCTTAAAGGTTCTGTTTCAAGAACAAGTAAATCTGTACACTGTGAGTATTGTCTGAAGAAACCAAGATATGGGCAACATATATTTGTCTCTGGTGTTGCCACATGTTGCTGTACCTATAAAGGCAGGAGAATTCAGCCAATGAGAGATGAGCTCTGCTGCTGATGTGGAAACCTTAGTAATAGAGGCATTGAAAGGAAATGAAGCCCTCCCTCCCCTGATGTGGTGGAGTCTTGCTCATGTTGGAGAAGCAGGAAGCAACACTTGGAGAGGGGTGCATCTGCACCAGGGCAGGGTTCACTGAGTGCAGCTCTGCTCCTTTGCATGGCTTAGCACCTTTCAGGGAGAGCACCTTTGGTGGACACCAGATCTGTGAAAGCATGGTCTGAGGGTGGTTACTATCAATGTGGCCTGAGGAGGATGTATGGACCAGAACCAAATCCCATCCTGGGACTAGAACCCCAGGGGAGGTAGGGAAAGGCAGAATAAGGATTGTTCTTGCTAATTACTTCTGTGACTGCATCTCCCAACAGACATTCTCAGAAATTTGAGGCAAGATGGCTTAGATCAATCAATGTGCATGGTGGGCTAAGGGGTCCTGGTGTCAGCTTTATTCCTTGCTATCATTCTCTAGCTGTTACCGAAAGTTTGGCACTTGTTCCTGAGGCTGCATCAGAACAAGGACAAGAGGTTTGAAGAGAAAGAAAGGAAAGTTTATTAATTTGCCAGCAAATGAGGAGAATGGAAGACTCTCATCTTAAAGTATCATTGTTCTCCCCATAAGCAGAAATACAGAGCTTTTACAAGGACTTTTCAGTTTGGGGCTATTGCTATTTAACTATAGCTGATGGTCCTGATCGATCTCATCTCGTTCAGACGACTGCACTAAGCCACCTCCTTGGTACAAAGAACAAAGGATACCCCTCTCCCCCCCCCATTACTGGCCTCAGCAGGGATGTAGGTTTTAATTTCTAAAAAGAGTGTATGTGGGGGTGGGGGTTTAAAGAGACAACTTATAAAACATTTTACCCTTGTTCAGGCCATTTCCTCTGTTACATAACTAACTTGGAGGACTTGTGAAAACCGTTCCCTCTTCCTGAAAGGCGATGAATGAGGTGGTAGGGACAGGTACAGATTAGAAGTGTTCAGAGTTGGTGCACAGTGGCTTGAAGACAGAGGAAGGGCATTTGGGAAACAGGTGGGGAAATGTTTCACAAGCTCAGAAAAGTCAAAGTGACCAATGCAGTTGAGGAGTCGACCTCAGGGAAGAAGAGGCAGGGTGCCCAGAACACAGGAGTGGTGAGCAGGTTCTAGCAGAGACCGGTGCCAGTGCCAGCCCACATCCACAGGGAACTATAGTGTGACAGCTTTGCTTTTGAGTCAGTCACCTAAAAAGAGCCTCCCAGTCCCAATGGGAGAGACCTCCAGGTGCCCCCTAACTAAATGGCCCTGGAGAGTCAGGGTGGGCCACAGCAGCAGCTGCTGTGGATTCCTGTGCTCACCTGTCTAATCCCCAAGGTGATGAACAAGAAGACTAATTTAAATGATGCTTGTGTTCATTTTGGGGGACAGAAAGAAAGAGATGTCCTGAGGAGACTATTTCCGTCAATAGCCAGTCTTGGGGATGACAAAACCAACTCCAACAAGGCAGATATACGAATCCCCATGAGAAAAGAGGAAAGCAGTCTGGGAACCTGAATGAAGGGAGAATGGGGCAGCCCTGGGCCTGGACCAGCAGAGGATCTGCATGTGGACCCCTCATGTGGCTGCTAAGTGCCCCTGACATACTATCTATGAAAGATAGTCAAGATGGTTTCATTAATATGGATTATGGCACCATCACAAAGTAATTAAATGAGGAAGTTAAAACTGCCAAGTACAGCTATGGATGGGGAATACAGAGATGCCTGAAGGAGCTCAGGAAATTTTACCCTAAAGTATGACTCCTTGGTATAAAGAGTATTTTGAATTAAAGGTCCTTAGAAATCACCAGGCCTTAGAAGGGGCTTTCTTCTTTCTTCATATAAAAACAAAACCCATCAAAAAGAACAACTGACTTCCCTTCTGCTCCTGTTATCTCAATATATCACAGGAAAGAAAATCAAGAATGCAACCAGACCTGGCCCAAATCATTTTAAATACCATACCTGCCTCTCAGTTTAATTTAATTGCCAAAGAGAATCATTTACAAGTCAGTCTGTCTCCCCCTCATCCATTCACTCTCCCAAGTATCTATTCATCCTCCCTAATAACCTTTATTGTCCCCAAACAGAAATACCTATATTCCTCATCATCCCCTCCCCTCTAAAATGAGGGTATATAAATTTCTGGATCCCACTGGGATATTGGTTAATCGTTCTGTGATTCTCCCCATGTACACAGTAATTAAATCTCTGTCTCTTATTAATCTGCCTTATTGTGAGTTGATCTTTCCGCGAACCTTCTGTGGTAAAGGAGAAGCTTCCCCACACATGCCTCATGAAGATCTGACTTCAGTCATGCTCAGATACTCCAGTTATGATTATAAAAAGGCAAGATGCGTGGCCAAAGAAACATTTGTGCTTCCTTGATAAGATGATGCTACTGGCAAGGTGTGTACAAGTCTATTAATATCAATTTTTATCCGTCTGAAAGCCATTCTTACACCTTAAGAAGGCCCTCATTAGATAATGGACCAAGTCTGAAGATAAGACAATGAGCTCAGTTGCAAATACTGTCTCTTAACTGAACAATCAAGCTTTATTCATTTCTCGTTTGGCTCATTATGTTAACCTTTTATTATGCAAAACTGTCAATTCAATTTCTGGATGACAAAAAATATTTGGAACAATTCACAAGGGATGTTCACCATATCTGCTAAAAGAAAAAAACTACCTAGAAAGAATATGCTGAAGAGGATTCTCATGCTCTTCTCAGATTCTCATTGACAAGCTGACTTTTCCATCCAGGAACTTGCAACTACTCCTACCGAGTGTGCTTTAGAAAACACACAGGAGCTGGGAGGGCTCCTCTGCTACACAGGAAGCAAAGCTGCCTTATAAGTGAACTGGTGCACATTAGAGAGGCCCCCCAGGGAGCTCTCAGCAGTTCTCAAACTTATGCGCATAAGATTTACTCAGGGAGTTTGCCAAACAATGTGGATTCCTGGACCTCACCCCAGAGATTCCAATTTAGTAAGTTTGGGTTGGGTCCAGAGACTCCATGGGTTGAACAAGCATCCTGGATGATCCTACCTTGAGAATCCTTGCACTCACCCTCGTTGTGGCTGGTTCACTATTTGGAAAAGGCACTCCCCAACCCCCTTAGATATGCTGTCAGAGAGTCATTTTGCCTCTGAAGAGCCAGGTGATGAGGCTTCCCTCTGTGAGCCCTGGCCCTGGGGCCCAGGAAGGAGTCTTCAGTGGTAAACCAGGACCTGGGGGCGGAGTGAACTTGTGGAGCAGATGTTAGGGGAACTGTCAGCCTTCCTTGCCTGCCCATCTCTGTTAGCCCAATGAGTCCTAGTTCTGGCCCCACATCAGAATCACCTGGGAAGATAAAAAATGCTTGTGTCTGGGCCCCACCCCAGATCAGTCAAATCAGAATCTTGTGGGTAGAGTGAGGGTGCACCTGGCAATAGTAGATCCCAGAGGTCTCCAGGTGATCGTCATGTGCATCGTATTGAGAACCACTGGGTAGTCCCGGGTCCCTTCTCTGCCTATGGGGTAGGGGTTGCAGTGTGCCCTCCAGGAGTTCTGTGCTCAAACCACAACTCGGCCACCCCATCCATCACCACCTGCTCCCTCCTCTCTTTTCTCCCGGGGAAAAAACCCTCTTCACTCAGTGCCATCAGTGCTAGGGGAGTACACAGACTTGCAGGGGTCCTTGAGGGTTGGTGTGCGTTTCCATATTTATGCTCTGTTCACAGTGCGGAAATGACTAATGGTCTCAGGTCAAGTTACCTAAGAAGCAAACACAGAGAAGGAGGTTTATGTGCGGAAGTTTCACTGGGGAGTGCTGTTGGGCTCAGCACCTAGGAGGGAATGAAGACAGAAGTTCTAGACAGAGGAAGGAACTGGATAGACCTCACAATAGAGGCTGTTGCAACAAAGGCCTCAGCTGATCCACGGGCAGCTCTAGAGTCTGGCGACCCTTCAGTCATCCCACCGTGAGGCCAGGGGACAGGCCTTTTATAGCCCCCATGCAGACTAGTAATTGGATGTGGCTGCCTCTGGGAGAGGGTTAACCTTGGATGAGGCTATTCTCTACAGTTAAGGGAAACTGAGGGCAATGGCAGGAGGGGCCATCAGTTGTTACATGAGAGCAGATGGGGAGCAGGTACCCAGTCCTGCATGGGATCCACACGCCATTCCTCATCATCCACAACACCGAACACACCCTGGGGTCTTTATGTTTTGAGACAGGCTTGCCAATGTGAATGAATGTCTAATTAGTTACCTTGGGAAAAGGAGGCTTCTCAGTGACCTTGAGAGACAACTTGGGTGTGGTATAAAACCTTTTGGGTTTGGATTGGAATCCAAGCTTGGCCCCCTTACTGAATTTATTACCTTAGGCAAGTCACCTAAAATCTATAAGCCTCAGTTAATCCATCTTTAAAACGGGGCTGATGAATTGGTACCTTGCAGCATCGCTGAGGATTAAACGCCATGGGTGGGCAGTATCTGGTGTGTTGGAGAGTGTGTGAACATGGGCTCCCCCCGAGCTGGGCCTGGCCCGCTCAGGTTCGCACTCCCATCAGACCCCACGGGACCCTTAGGACATGACTGAGCCACTTCTCTCCAATTCACACTACTTGTCCTGGTAGCCAAGATGCTGAGAGAAGGTTGGTAATATCCCTGGTGGGATGTTTGGCGCTGGGCTGGATTCTCAGATTTCTATTTTTCCCACTGCAGTACCAAGAAGTGCCTTGGCCAATTTTCCTTTAAGTGGTGGCCAGGCAGGAAGTCTTACAACTAAGGGAAGCATTGTAATGGTAAACGAGACCCTTCCTGGGTCTAAAGAAATCCCCAAAGTGGAGGACAACAGCCAGTGGGGTTTCTGCTTCACCAATAGGGCTGCCGGTCTCCCAAATAATATTCATGATGAGGCTGATTAATGACCCGCCTTCCCAAAATGCTGTGGGAATATCAAATATCAAATGCAAAAAAAAAAAAAGTGGAACTCAAAATTATATATTCAGTGTGATTTTGACTATGTTGTACAATGGTTTAGAAAAATTCTGGAAGCAAAACTGTCAAGATGTCACAATAATTGCCTCTGTATGGTAAGATTGTGGCTGATTTTTTTTCTTATGCCTTCTTTACATGTTTTTATAGTATTATTTCTACAATGAGTGGGGGTGGGGTAAGAAAAGGGAAAAAAAACAGCAAATGCACTCCCCGCAGGGGGAAGGGGCACACATGCCAGGGCCCCCCGCTGGTCTCTCCCCCAGATGGCGATGGCCTGCAGGGGGACGTGGTGGCACGGGGTGTCCCCCTGACTCACCCCACTGGAAATGTCTGCCTGAGGAGATGTGAGCAAAACAGGCACTCGTGCTAATCATCGTTCGGAGCCGGGCTGCTGAGTGTTTTCTGGGAGGCGCGTTGTCAGCTGAGGGCTGCCCGTGTGGGGTGGATTTTCCCCCCCAGCTTTCGCAGGATAATTTTATCACGAAGGACAACATTTGTAGTTCTGCACGAACAGCTCTCCCGGCGAGATACAGAGCAGCACCTGTGAGCTGAGGCTGAGAAGCCCGCGTGTGTGGGGTCTGTGGGGACTGGGAGCTGTAAACAGCACAGGGGCAGAGACAGCCCCAGGGTGATAGAAAAGGGGGTTTGCGGGGTCCTGGCCCTCCCCCTCTGGTGACCCCCTGTCTCCTCAGTTCCTGTGAGCCTCACCTTGGGACCTTCGGGGGCACACGCTGTGCCACTGGCCTCAAAGGCTTTTCAAATGTCACGAAGAGACCCCTCAGTAGAGAGCCGGGCCCCCAGGGAATGGACCGCAAACAGCAGGTTTTCATGAACGGGAAGAGATATTTGCAGATCAGGAGGTTTGAGAGCCAAAACACAGTCTTAAGATCACCTTGCCCTATCCCTAGTTTTCCAGGTGAGGAGCTGAGCTCTAGAGAGGTTCCCAGTGAGCCCGGATTGGGCCCGTCTGAATCGGATGCAGATTCTACAAGTCTGCATTGCTTGCGTGTGTGTGGGTTGAACTGCCTTACCCTCTCACTGCCCCCCAGAAAAGACATGTGGGAGTCCTAACTCCCACTACCTCAGAATGTGGCCTTATTTGGAGAGAGGGTGAGGTCATCAGGATAGCCATAAACCAACCCGACTGGTATCTTAGGGGATTTTCCATTTAGACAGAGACAGGCACGCGCACAGGGAGCATACCAGGTGAAGACTCAGGTTAATGCTGCCACGAGCTTACTGCTAGACGTGCAGAAAAAGGGCCTGAACACATCCTTCCCTAGCGCCTTGATCTCAGACTACCGGCCTCCAGAATGGTCAGACAATAAACTTCGGCTGTGTAAGCTGCTCGGTTTGTGGCACTTTGCTCTGGCAGCCCTGTGAAGTTAACACAGAGAACCTTCCTGTCCAAGGAAGGATTTACAACGCTGGCCCTGTCGGAGGCGGTGAATCTCTGAATCCGAATAATCTATGCCGTCCCTGCACCTCACAATCGTTAATAGCTGAGACTGGAAAACTCGTAGACAAACTAGATCCTCTGAAACAAATCTGGAAACTCAGCTGATGCTCGAGGACCTAAGGAGCCAAACATTGAGATTTGGTACAACCCGGGCAGAACAGCACTTTCCGGAGGCTGCGCTGGCTCCCTGCAAAGTGGCTGCCTCTAGAACTCAGGCCAAGGTAGAGTTAATAAAAGCAGTACCTTTTTTCTGTTCCTTCTTATATTGCAAAGACAGGTGTCATTCAGAGACCTAATAAGCTCCCAAGTGCCATTAACTAAGGAATCGAGCTGGACTGGCTTGATTCAGTGACCAGGTATGTTAGCACAAGACACAGGAGGGGAGCCTAAGGAAGGCAGATAGATGATGAAGCGAATGAAAGAAACATAGTTCCTTTCCCTTTTTCAATCAGAATTTTTCTTAAATCTCTTCAGTTCAGCACTTGAATTCTTTTTTATTAGTATGAAGTGGGGTGGAGGGACGCCTTGCTCTCAGAGATGCTATCTGGCCAGGAACCATCTTGGGGACAAGGGGTTCAGGCCACGTATGTGGTTTCTCTCCTTTCCTCTCTTAGCCAGTGCATTGCATGTGTAGTCCAGAAAGCAGTAAGAGGCCCATGGATTAGAACTGCCTTTGTCCCAGAGACCTTTGACTCCAAGAAAGGGGTCTGAAATTCTAATCTGTTGACACATTGCCAAGCACAGTAATTTAGCTGGCAAAATGCCATATCACAACCATGGGAAAGAATTAGCTCTAATGATTGAAAAGCAATGTGGAACTTGAGGGTTTATCTCAATGAAGAGGCGCGTGTGGATAAGCCAGTGCAGAGCTCTCAGAGCTGACTACTGTATCCAGCTGAAGAGCCCTGGCATGTAAAATGGGAGATGGAATAGATTAATCATTTTAAAATTTTTCCCTCTTTTTTAAATCAGTGGAATTGTTTCTTCAAATCTTAGTTGGAAGCTCAAATAAACAAAAATTAATAATTTTTTTAAAATGAATTGCTTTGTTTAAAAAATGGGCAAAAGACTTGAATAGATATTCCTCCAAAGAAGGTATACAAATGGCCTATAATCACATGAAAAGATGCTCAACATCACAAGTCATTAGAGAAATGCAGATCAGAACAACTAGATCCTACTTCACACTCATTAATATGACTGTTCCCCAAAACAAAACAAAAACTAAACACAGAAAATGACAAGTGTTAGTGAGGATTTGGAGAAATTGAAATATTTGTGTCCTGCTGGTGGCTGTGTGAGATGTGAGGACACTGTGGAAAGCACTATGGTAGCTCCTAAATAATCAGGAATAAAAATACCGTATGACCCAGCAATTCCACTTCTGGGTACACACCCAAAAGAATTGAAAGCAGAGACTCAAATATTTGTACAATTCATGTTCATAGCAGTAGTATTCACAATATCCAAAATATGAAAGCAATTCTAGAGTCCATTGATGGATAAATGGATAAACAAAATATGGTCTATTCAGACAGTGGAATATCATGCAGCCTTAAAGAGGAAGGAAATTTTGAATGTGCTACAACATGGATAAATCTTAAAGATATAATGCTAAGTGAAATAAGCCAGTCACAAGTGGGTAAATACTGTATGATTCCATTTATATGAGGTACTTGGAGTAGTCAATTTTATGTTACATACATGTTACCACAATTTTTTTAAAAAGAGGTGATTTAAAGGGGAGGGCCAAGATGATGGACTAGAAGCAGCTGGTGTGAACTGTTCTCAAGGAGAGGATGGAAAGTTGCATGTGGATGCCCACCTATGGGTGGGCCTTTTTAGGAAGAACATTGTCAATCACTGAAGAAGCTATGGGGTACAATGCAGAATGAAGGAGAAGGGGATTTGAGCAGAAAGGGCATCACAGATACCACCTGAGAAGCCTCACAGTGACTGCCTCCATGGGACCTGGGCCTGGCCCCACAGCCCTACTCCCATGACCCACATGCTGCCATCCAGCTCTGTGTGGCTCCACCTCCATGGTTCCCACACTGCTGTCTGACCCTATGGCCCTGCCCATGCAGCTCCTGCCTTGTCTCCAGGCTGCTCCCTGGCTCCACAGCTCCACTCCCAAGACTCCAGTGCTGCCCCCAGGCCATGAGGCTCCACTCTGGAGGCTCCACTGCTGTCCCTGGGCCTGTAGCACCACCTCCAAGGTTCCAGCACTGCCACCAGGCCCCTGGAACCAACTCTGAGGCTTCCAACTGCTATTGAACCCCACAACCACACCCCCAAGGCTTCCATTGGCCATGTGGCAGGAACTGCTCATATAGTCCAATATTCTGCCAGGGACCTGCCAGCCTGAAGCCACCATCAAACCTGGACCCAGGTGGAGCACACACACACAGCTCAGACACCCATGACCACTGCCTAGATAGCCTCACCCAGCTGCCACTGTTACTTTCATAGGGAGACCCAGGCAGAGCAATCCCTTGCAATGCCAGACTCTGTGGAGAGGGACTAGCCCAGTGCCCAACCTGAGCTTCTAACAGCAGCACTCTACACGAAGATCACCCAGCATCGGCATGAACTGTGACAATCGCAGAAGAATGGGACAAAACAGAACTGCTGCATTACATGCTCTCCGTATGCCCTCCTATTCCCTGTCAGGTCAATCTTCCACAGTAAGACACAAAAGTGCCATCTAGGGAACTCTCCTTCTTCTTGATAAGGAAGAGAGTTCCCAGCAAAGGAGAACAAATGCATTGCAAACCTATCAGTCCTGATCTGAGAAGAGAAGAGTCAGTGAGAAGAAACCAGAAAAAGAACGCAGGCAACACTAAAAAACAAAATAGTTCAACACCCTCAAGGGATCACACTGGATCTTTAGCAATGGACCCCAACCAAAAAGAAATTGTTGAAATGTCAGAAGTGGAATTCAGAATATAGATGGAAAATAAGATGAATGGAATTGAAGAGAAAGTTGAAAACCAACAAAAAGAGGCCAAAAAAAGTTTCAAGATATCAACGAAAAAAATGAAACAGTCACTAAAGATCTAGACAACATAAGAAAGGATATAATAGAAGTTAAAGAAATGAAAGAGTCATTTAAGGAATTAGAAAATATGGTAGAAAGCTACAAGAGACTAAACCAAGCAGGAGAAAGAATTTCTGAGCTTGAAGACAAGGCTCTCAACTAACTCAATTGGTCAAAGATGTAGAAAAGAGAATAAAAAAGAATGAATAGTCACTCAAAGAAATATAGGACTATGTGAAATGAGCTGATATACAAATGATAGGTATCCCTGAAGGAGACAAAGAAAAAGAATGGAAAATCTATTCAAGGGATTATTGAAGAAAATGTCCCTGGTATCATCAGAAATTCAGATATCCAGATACAAGATGGTCATCAAATGCCAGGAAGATTCAGAGCAAATAGAACATCTTCAAGACACATAGTCATCAACTTAGCGAAAGTCAAAATGAAAGAGAAAATTCTATAAACAGCAAGATGAAAGAAACAACTAACGTATAGAGGAAAACCCATCAGTCTAACAGCAGACTTCTTAGTGGAGACCTTACAAGCCAGAAGGAATTGGGGCTCCATTTTTAGTCTACTCAAACAGAATAACTGCCATCTAACAATTCTGTATCCTGCAAAACTAAGTTACATAAATGATGGAGAAATAAAGACTTTTCCAGACAAGCAAACAGTGATGAAATTTGTCACTATTGGACCTGCCCTACAGGAAATACTCTGAACTGAATTATACATGAAAAAGCACAATAGATCACAACCAGTGTAAAAACACCTGAAAGTTAAAGCTCACAGCTCTTCTAAAACTATAGCACAAGAGGGGAAAAAATACGACATCACTAAACATGATGAACAAAACAGCATCCCATATAGCAATACTAACATTCAATGAGAATGGTCTGAATGCCCCACTCAAAAGACATAGACTTTCTGAATAGATGAAAAAACACAACCCAAATATCTGCTGTCTCCAGGAAACACAACTTAACCCATCAGCACTTACACAGACTCGAGGTGAAGGGATGGACAAAAATAGTTCACACAAATGGAAACCAAAATAGAGCAGATGTAGCCATTCTCAAAGCAGATAAAAACAGACTTAAAGTCAACAGTGGTTTTAAAAAAAATACAAAGATGGTGTAATTACCATATATAATTACCATCATAATGGTAAGGGGAGCAAGTCAACAAAAAGATATAACAATCCTCAGTATAACACATGTAACACAGGAGCTCCCAGATTAATAATACAAATCCTATTAAATCTATGCAAAGAAATAAACAATAGCATCATAATTTCCAGGGACTTCAATACTCCACTGACAGAGCTGGACAGATCATCAAAGCAGAAAATCAATAAAGAAGCAAACTAGACTTAAATGAAACTATGAAAAAAAAAGACCTAATAGACATTTACAGAGCATTCTACTCAAAAACTACTGAATATACATTCTTCTCATCAGCACATGGGATATTCTCTAAGATTGATCATACCCTAGACCGCAAAACATGTCTCAGCAAATTAAAAAAAATTGAAATCATACCATATATCTTCTCAGACCACAGTGGAATAAAACTAGAAATCAATTCCAAGAGAAATACTCAATTCTACACAAGGTTATGGAAATTAAACAACCTGCTGCTGAATGATCCTTGAGTCAATGATTAAATTAAGATGAAAATCAAAAGATTCCTTGAATTTAACAACGAAGGGGACACAAGCTATCAAAAATCTATGGGATACAGTAAAAGCAGTCCTAAGGGGAAAATTTATAGCCTAAAATACCTACATCAAAAGTACAGAAAGATCACAAATTAATAACCTAATGTCAGATCCCAAGGAACTAGAAAAAGAAGAGCAAATCAAATTCAAAGCTAGCAGAAGAAAAAAAATAACAAAGCTCAGAGCAGAACTAAACAAAATGGAGAACAAACAAAAAATACAAATGATCAATGAAATAAAAAGTTGGTACCTTGAAAACATAAATACAATATATAGACCACAAGGCAGATTAACCAGAAACAGAAGAGAAGGACTCAAATAAGCTCAATTAGAAATGAAAAAGGAAACATTACAACTGATGCCACAAACATACAAAATATCATCCATGAACACTATGAAAACCTCTATGCACAGAAATTAGAAGACCTAGAGAAAATGGATAAATTCCTGGAAACACACAACCACCCAAGCCTGAATCAGGAAGAAATAAAAATATTGAACAGACTAATAATGAGCAGTGAGATTGAAGCAGTAATAAAAATCTCCCAACAAAAAATAAGCCCCAGACCAGATGGATTCACAGCTGAATTCTACTAGACCTACAAAGAAGAACAGGTACTTATTCTAAAATAATTATTTCATAGCATTGAGAAGGAGGGAATCCTTGCTAACTCATTCTGTTAATATGAAGCCAGTATCACCTTAATACCAAAGCCAGGAAAAGACACAACAAAAATAGAAAACTACAGATGAATATCCCTTACGAACATAGATGCAAAAATCCTCAACAGAATACCAGTAAACGGAATTCAACAACACATCAAAAAGATAATTCACAGTGATCAAGTGAGTTTTATCCCAAGGATGCAAGGATGGTTTAATATACATCAATTAATATACACAATTCACTATATAAACAGAAGCAAAAGCAAAGACCATATGATCATATTAATAGATGCAGAAAAAGCATTTGATAAAATCCAGCACCTTTTCATGATAAAAACCTTCAAAAACTAGGCATAGAAGGAACATACCTCAACATTGTAAAAGCCATATATGACAAACCCACAGCCAACATCATAGTGAATGGGAAAAAGTTAAAAGCATTCCCCCAAATAACTGTAGAAAGACAAGGGTGCCCACTGTCACTACTTCTATTCAGCATAGTACTGAAGTCCTAGCCAGAGCAATCTGGTAAAAGAAAGAAATAAAGGGTATCCAAATCAGGAAAGAGGAGGTCAAATTGCTACTTTTCATGGATGATATGATCTTCTATCTAAGAAATCCCAAAGACTCCACCAAAAGATTCCTGGAACAGATAAATAAATTTGGCAAAGTTTTAGCATACAAAATCAATGTACACAAATCAGTAGCATTTCTATATACCCATAACAGTCAAGTGGAGCATCAAATCAAGAACACAATACTGCTTACAATAGCTACAAAGAAAATAAAATACTTAGGAATATACTTAACTAAGGAGGTGAAAGATCTCTGCAAAGAGAACTACAAAGCACTAATGAAAGAAATAAGAGGCAAATGAATGGAAATATATCTCATGCTCATGTATTGGTGCAAACAACATTGTTAAATAAATGTAAAAACATCTCATACCTATGGATTGGTACGATCAACAGCGTTAAAATGTCCATACTGCCCAATGTGATTTACAGATTCAATTCAATCCCATAAAATTACCAACATCACATTTCACAGATCTATAAAAAATAATTCTACACTTCATTTGGTACCAATAAAAAGCCTGAATAGCCAAAGCTATCTTAAGCAAAAAGAAGAAATCTGGAGGCATCACATTACCTGACTTCAAATTACACTACAAGGTTATAGCAACTAAAACAGTATAATAGTAAAGACATAGATCAATGGAACAGAACAGAGAACCTAGAAATGAAAACATCTACCTGCAACCAACTGATCTTCAACAACACAGATAACAACAAACACTGAGGAAAGGAAGCCCTACTCAATAAATGATGCTGGAAAAATTCGATAGCCATATGCAGAAGAATGAAACAGGATCCCTATCTCTTGCCATATATAACAATTCAAGAGGGATTAAAGACTTAAATGTAAGACATGAAACAATAAAAATTCTAGAAGAAAATGCAGTAAAACCTCTTTTAGACATTGGTCAAGGCAAAGAATTTATGACTAAGATCCCAAAGGCAAGTAAAGCAACAAAAATAAATCAATGGGTTATTGTATTGGGGTCTATATCTCTCTTTAGGTCTGATAATATTTGCTTTATATATTAATATCTGGGTGCCCCAGTGTTGGGTGAATATATATTTAGAATTGTTATGACCTCTTGCTGACTTGACTCTTTATCATTATAGAATGACCTTGTCTCTTTTTACAGTTTTTGTCTTGAAATACAAGGGCTGTCTGGAAAGTATCCAGACATGTAATATGTTCTTGTTATATTAACAATGGCTGGATACTTTCCAGACAGCCCTCATATATATTTTATCTGATAGAAATATAGCTACTCCTGCTCTTTTATGGTTTCCATTTGCATGGAATATCTTTTCCTTTCCCTTTTATTTTCAGTCTATGTGTGTCTTCATAAGTGAATTGTGTTTCTTGTAGACAACATACAGTTGGGTCTCATTGTTATGATTGTTTAATCCATTCAGCCCCTTTGTCTTTTGATTGGAGAATTTAGTCCATTCACATGCAGTGTTATTATTAATACATAAGGACTTACCACTGCCATGTTGTTACTTGATTTTTGGTTGTTTTGTGGTCTTCTCTTTCTTCCTCTCTGCCTTCCTTAATTAAAAGTGATTTTTTGTGATAGTGTTTAGTTTCTTGCTTTTTATTTTTTGTATATTTGGTGTAAGTTTTTTAATTTGAGGTTACCATAAGGCTTGCAGAAAAAATTTTATAACCAATTATTTTAAACATATAACAACTCTGCTCACAAACAAAAAATAAGCAAAGAGAAATCTAAAAGAAATTCTACACTTTAACTCCATCCCAATCCTGCTTTTAAAATTTTTATTGTTTCAATTTATAACCTTTTATATTATCTATCTCTCAAAAATTTGTTGTAGTTATTATTTTTGATAGGTTTGTCTTTCAGTCTTCCTACTCAAGATATAAGCGGTTTATACACAGCAATTGTAGCAACAGAATATTCTGTATTTGTGTACTTACTGTTACCAGTGAGTTTTGTACCTTCAGATCATTTCTTATTGTTCATTAATGTCCTTTTCTTTCATATTGAAGAACTTTTTTCAGCATTTCTTATAGGACAGATCTGGTGTTGATGAAATCCCTCAACTTTTGTTTGTCTGGTAAAGTCTTTATTTCTCCTTTGTGTTTGAAGGATATATTTGCAGGATATAATATTCTAGCCTTAAGATTTTTTTTCTTTCAGAAGTTTGATATGTCATGCCACTCTCTGCTGGCCTGTAAAGTTTCCACTGAAAAGTCTGCTTCCAGATGTATGGAAACTCCTTTATATACTATTTTTTTATTTGTTCTTGTTTCCCTTAGGATCTTTTCTTTATTCATGATGCTTGGGAGCTTGATTATTAAATACCTTGAGATAGGTATTGTTTGGGTTAAATCTGCTTGGTTGTTGTGACCTTCTTGTACCTGAATACTGATATTTTTCTCTAGATTAGGAAAGTTCTCTGTTATTATTTCTTTGAATAAAGTTTATACCCTAATCTCTCTCTACCTCCTCTTTAAGGCCAATCACTCTTAGATTTGCCCTTTTGAGACTATTCTCTAGATACTTAGGGGGGCTTCATTCTTTTTTATTCTTTTTCCTTTTTTCTCTTCTGACTGTGTGTTTTCACATAGCCTGTTCTCAAACTCACTAATTCTTTCTTCTGCTTGATCACTTCTGCTATTGAGAGACTCTGATGCATTTCTCTGTTTGTCAACTGAATTTTTCAGCTCCAGAATTTCTGCTTGATTTTGTTCTCATTATTTCAATCTCTTGGTTAAATTTCCTTGATAGTCTTTTAAATTCCTTCTCTGTGTTGTCTTGAAGGTCACTGAGTGTCTTCAGGACAGCTGTTTTGAATTCTTTGTCTGAAAGGTCACATATCTTTATCACTTCAGAATTGGTCATTGGTACCTTATTTAGTTAGTTTGGTGAGGTCATGTTTTCCTGGATATTCTTGATGCTTCTGGGTGTTCACTGATGTTCAGGTGCTGAAGAGTTAGGGATTTATTCTAACCTTTGCAGTCTGGGCTTGTTTAAACATGTCCTTCTTGAGAAGGCTTTCCAGATATTCAAATGGAATTGAGTGTTGTGATATAATTCTTGGTCACTGCAGCCAAATCAGCACTGGGGGTGCCCAATTCCATTAATGCTGTGACTCCTGTGGACTCCTGGTGGTATCACATTGGTGGACTTGGGTAAGATACAAAAAAATTCTAGGATTACCAGTTTAAGTCTCTCACTGTCTTTCCTCACTCTTTGTGCTGGGCTGTTGGAGTTGGGGGAGGAATGACGTGGGCATTCCCTCATGGCCACTACAGCTAGGACTGTACCAAGTTTCACCTGAAGCCTGCCCAATCTTGCCCAAAGCCTATCGTGACTGTTGCCTGCTTACTTCTGATGTTCATTCAAGGCCCAAGGGCTCTTTAGTCAGCAGGTGGTGAATCCTGCCAGGAGTGAGTCCTTCCCACAGGAGGTTTTCTTCTGGCCCAGGGCAGATCTATAAATGCTGTCCAGGAACTAAGGCCTGGACTCAGAGGCTTCAGAGGTCTGCTTGTACTTTATTTACTGTGGCTCAGCTGGTGCCCATCTGTAAAATAAAGTCTTCTGAACTCTTCCCTTTCCTTTCCCCAAATGGAAGAAGACTCTCCCTGAGCTGCACTGCCTGCAGTTGGGGGAGACGTGACACAGGCACTGGCTTGGCCACCACTGCTAATGTCTCACTGGGCCGTGTACACCTCAAGTCCTCTGGCTCTGAGCCAGCACGGCCACAAGACTTGTCCTTTGTGGCCTGGGTGTCTTATGAATTTATCCCAGGCCCCAGGCCACATTTTTTCAGTGAGAGGGGGGCTAACTGAAACGTGAGTTTGGGGATTGAGGATTTTCCTCTAGCCAGGCTGGTCTAGTGTTCCCTCCGTGGGCACTGGCAGAATTCTGCACTGTGCTTGTGCTGTGTTCCTCTGTGACACTGCAAATTCCCTCAGTCACTTCGCTCTCCTTCCCCCAGGAACACAGATTCTCTCGTGCTGGCACGGCATTGCAGGGCATGGGGGAGGGGTGGCACAGGCAATGCAAGGCTGTCTTGTCTTGCCCTCTTCCATGCCTTTTTCCCTGATACAGTGTTAAAACCAGGTGATCGCTCACCTGGTTTTTGCCTCTTTTGCTGGTGCTTCCTTGTGTGGATAGTTGTTGAATTTGGTGTTGGTGCAGAGGGATGATCACTGGAGGTTTCTATTCAGCCATCTTGCCCTGTCTCCATTTTTAAATATGTTTTTTATGTATTTGGGCTTCCAAATAAAGTTTTCCCCCACTTCTCCCCTACCCTGAAGTATCTCAGAGGAATCTGAAGGAAATCAGGTGCACAGCTTACAAATCCCTAGACTCAAGGACCCAGAATTCACACAAACTCTGACCTCGCAGAAGTTCAAGACCCTCAGCAGAACTTTCCCTGCCAAGAGCACATTGCCTTCTGGGATGCATCATCAAAAACTGTAACCAGGAATTTCTGTTCTCACCCTCTCCTGTCTTTCCTTCTTTTACTAAATATAATGTTTTATTTTTCAAAGTACAAAACAATATGAAGAAGTGTAAAGTAATAAAGAATTCTTAAGAAATTCACTATCTACAATTAGTCTAAAGTCCATCACAAGACTTATGTTAGCATGCAAACAGCATCAACCTTAAAAGCAGTTGTATTCTGTTCCTGAGAAATACTTATTTGCTCATTAGAGATGTATTTCTTTTTGAGTTCGCCCACCATTTAGATAAACGTTACCATATCAGATTATCAGATTTATTGCAGCAGGACCTGCAAACAGTTTGATCTTGATCATTCAGGGATTGGTATGATTTAAAGTTGCCTTTTTTTCCCTGAGATAAAATTGTGTGTGGACTATGGGGCAGAGGGGCTTTCTCTTGGTTTCAAAATTTTATTTGAGAATGAAGCTTCTACAAGGTTTCATATCAAAGATCTTTATTTTTTTTTAAAAAAAGGAGCGAGTCTAAACTTGATGATCCAAAGACCTGTGATCTATTCGTGTAAATCCTTTTGAAGGAAATTATTTTATTTTGTTTGAAAAGATCTTGTAAGATTTTGTTAGACTGAATTTGGATGCAGCTTGGAAACTGGCCTATTATGTTTTGATAGAGTATAATATTCATATTTCCCAATGGCATTGTTCCATTTCTGAAACATCTTTGTAAATGTGATTTTAAATCTACTTGTGTCCTACGGAGAAGAATATGCTAATAATAAGATACAACACTGGTTAACATTCAGGGCTATCCGCTTCTAAATGGTATATTATCTTCTCTGGTGAAAATGCCAGGTGTTTGGGGGGTTGCCCATGTACACAATCCCTTAAATGGAGATTCTGTCAATGAGAACTTTGTTTTGGAGAACACCAGTTTGAAGGGAGTTTGCATTTCAGGAATGCAGACTCAGTATTGTTGGTAAAATTTATCCTGAAATGTGTTTCTCTGTTTATAATGTGTCTCTCTGTTTGTGTGTATATTTAAATGCTAACTGGATTGGAAGGTGTGTGAGTTGTGTCAAGAGGGATCAAAGAAAGCTTCCAAGAGGAGAGAAAACACATAGGCAGTGATTTCAGGAGAAGAGAGACATGGTTCAGCAGGGAAGAAAGGGGGAATACTTTCTGGAAAGTGTGAAAGCCTATAGAAATGGATAGTAAATCAGTTCACCTAAATCAAACAGACCTTGAATCAAACAGGGTTCAAAGGTAGGTAAATATGAAACACACCCTCAGGGTGATAGTATGAAGTCATTACAATTAATCTTACTGAGACTGAAGTATGGCAAATGCACATATAGTTAGATAACAATTAGGCAAATAATCACATAGTTTTATAACAATTATGCAAAAAGTAAAAAGAAACAACAACCTAGGGTTTGCACAACAAAAGCTATTATCTTTTCCTTAGATATCAGGATGCTAGGTTATTTTCCCTTTGTTTTAAAATTTTCATTATGTATCTTTTCAAGATGAAAATAGCTATTTTATTTGTTTTTGAATCAAAGAGGTAGAGGGTATAGATATTGGGTAGATGCTTTGAGTTTTAGAAAACCCAAAATTTTTTTAAAATTTGGATATTTGATTAATTTTACATTCTTAAAATTGTCATGAAACTTTTCTATAAACAAAAGCTAATTTTATAGAAGAATAAATTTTAATAAACACTTTTAATGATCTAATTTAGCTATGCCCAGTAAATAATAGTACATTTATATTGGAATATTGTATAGTCATTCACACATACACAACATTTAACAGTGGGAAATGTTCATAGTATAATGTGGAGTAAAAAAATCAAGATTATAAAGACAGTACTATCTAAATAATTCTATTTGAAAAACAAAAATAAATCAGGTAAATCCACAAACGTGATGTTGTAGAGAGAAAGAAGATTGGACAGAAATATTCCAAAATGTAAACACTGGTTATATCTGAATGGCAGTATTATCAGTATTATCTTCATCACAGGCTTTTCTATATTTTTCAAATTATCCATAAAGCATGTGGATTTACCCTTAAAACTAATGAAAAGAAATAAAAAGCATTTTTGCTACTATGAAAAACAGTATAGTGATTCCTCAAAAAGTTACATATAGAATTACCATATGATCCAGCAATTCTAGTCCTGTATATGCGCATGCACACACACACACACACACACACACACACACACTCACACACACATCCCCCAAAGAACTGAAAGCCGGTACTCAAATAGATATTCGTACACCCATATTCATAGCAGCATTGTTCACGATAGCCAATGGTGGGAACAGTACAAATGTTTATCTATGGATAAATGAACAAACAAAATGTGGTATGTATACACAATGGCATATCATTCAGCCTTAAAAAGAAAGAAAATTCCAACACACGCTTGAACATGAATACATCTTGGAGACATCATGCTAAGTGAAATAAGTGAATCACGAAAAGGCAAATACTCCATGATTCCACATATATGAGATACTCAGAGTAGTCAAAAGCATAGAGACAGAAAGTCAAACGGTGGTTGCGGGAGCTGGGGAGAGCAGAGATCAGGGAGTTAATGTTTAATGAGCACAGTGTTTCAGTTTTGAAAAATCAGTAGAGTTCTGGAGACGAACAGTGGTGACGGTTGCACAACAAGGTGAATGAACATATTTAATGCCACTGAACCATATACCGAATAATGCTTAACATGGTAAATTTGATGTTATGTATGTTTTATAATTAAATAATATTTTCATCTGATTTTAATTAAAATTCAGATAACACTAGAGTCCCAGATAAAATGAGAAAGATGTTGAGAAAGTTGGAAGGTGGTGGGCCTTGACCTCGCAGCTGAGCTGTTCGGTAAACGCCCTAGGGAAGATATATGGAGAGAGGCAGTTTCGCGGGGACTATGTGGTCGCCATGCTCAGGATGACTTGAGCAGGACCAGCAAGTGAGGAGAAGGAATCCTAGAGTTATCCAAAGCCTTTAAGTCCTGGATGCTCTACCTAGGCCTCCATATGTAGGGATAAGGAGATATAGACTAAGAAAAGTGACTTGCCCGGTGTCCCAGAGATAGCAGATGTCAGAGGCCTGTTTTGAGTTCAGATGCATGTGAGCCCACATCCCTGCCTGTTCCTTCATACCACGCTACCTCCATGTATTATAAACAAAAGAAAAGGGGGGAAATGGTGGGGGAGGAGATGACAGATAGAAGGGGAAGGAAGTAGAAAAAGAGAAGAAAGTGAGGGAGAGCCAGCAGACAGGAAGATGAGGTTCAAAGCTGCAAACAAGAAGAAACTTTTAAATAAGGCCGTGAGTCTGCATTGAACTTTGACGATTATGGTTTGTCAGCGTGGTAACCGATTCATAATTATTTTTGGGGAGTTTAGCAACTCTATAGGTAACTGGCGCAGAGCAGTTGCAGAGTTGTTAATCCTGAATGCTTATTACCTACCATTCAATAAATAGCTTAATAAATCTGGAGAAGTCGAATTTATGGGGATGGTTATGGCATGCATTCAAATTCCAAGCAATTACAATAAAACCATATCTATTGAGGGTAGAGGAGTTTTGTTTTTTTAATTTGATATTTGAGGATGCCTGAGACTTGGCATTGCTTTAAGCTGCTTTTGTTCCCTGTCTGGGTCACAGCGGGCGGGGGTAGGATAGGGATTGGAGGCTGTCTCTAGGCTGTTGTCTGCCAGGGAGAAGGAGTGAAACTGAGACGCAGGCTTATCATTTGCCATCGTGTTTAGGGATCTAGGTTCCTGGTGACAGTGACATTTCAGGCTCATCTTGGACCCCGCTGTGATAGGGTATGCCATAGCCCAGGTTGGGTAGACATTGGGCATTTTCTAGAAGGTGAATGATTGGGAAGAGCCAGGAGGGATGGTTTCTCTCCTCATAGCTCCTTTCAAGGTCATGGACTTCTGTGCTCACTGCCAGGAGCGCAGTGCAGCCACACAGAGGGTTGAAGGTAGAATCAGAAAGAAAGAGACGATACCCACCCACCCCTAGCCCCACACACAAACGTAATGGCAGTACTCACCCCTGACCTGGTCCTGGGCTTGGCTCTTCTCCTTCCTGTGTGGCCTGGGGCAGTCACTTCAACGCTGTGCCTCAGTGTCTCCTTTCAGTTCTGATGCTCCGTGGCTCTATGATTCAACGAAGGGGAACAGCAGGCCGATTAGAGACAGGCGGAAGAGGTGACTGCAGAGGAGGATCCCTGTCTGAACTGGAGACAAGACTTCACAGCATCCAGAGGTAGAAGTCCAACTCCACCTTCCCACTCAAACGGTCATTGAGAACCTACCTGTTCCCTGTGAAGTTCAGTGTGTGAAACTACACGTCAGCAAGACCCATTCTCCTTCTCCCTAAGAGTTCAAATCTAGTGGAGTAGGGGACGCGTATTCAAGTAATTATAGCACAAGGAGGTAAATGCTACACTGGCATTTTGAAGAAAATGTTTTAGGTGTTCAGAGAAGGAAAGTCACTCATTTTGCATCACAGAAGGATGTATTTAGGTCAGCCTTCATGAGAAATTGATACTAGAGTTAGGCCTTCAGGGACGGATGAATAGGCATTTCCTGCCAAGGAAATAGGGGAGGGGCACTCCAGGCCAAGGCAAAGGAGAATGGAAGAGAATTTACTCAACCACGTGAATTTATGCCAACCACTATGAATATTATTGTAAGGAAGACAGAGTCTCTGATCTTGGGAGCTGACAGTCAAGCCCCTGGAAAGGTATCACACAGGTATTCATGAATGTGAACGAGGTGGTCTTAGGAAATGGAGATGCCTGTGTGCCTGCGGCGTGGGCAGCATGGTGGGAAAAACTGGACACGTGCTTGAAAAGGCTCAGACTTACGAGATTGTGAAGGGTGTTGAGTGCAGGTCCGAGGAGTTTGTATTTCATCCTTTAGGTAGGAAGATTTTTTTAGTGGTGAAACATTAGCATATTTATGTTGTAGAACTACAATAAGAACTAAAACCGAGTAAAGAATACATTAGATGGCAAGGGACTGGATGCTGAGAAAGCAATTAGAATGTCATTACTATAAGAAAAAGATGATTAGATTGGATATAGGGCCCTATCTGTGGGAATGAAGAGAAGGAGAGAGATTTGAAAGGCACTTCAGAGGCACAAACAAGATTTGTTAACATGAGCAGTTAGCAAGAGAGAAGTAAAAACAACACTGTTTACGGGTTGAGTGACTGTATTCACACCCTTCTTGAAGACAACGAACACAGAAGGAAGGGGGCTTAAAACATGCAGTTGATTGGAGGTGCCTACAGGACATCTAGGAAGTGGATGGTTAGAGATGTCATCTTGGAATTTGTAAGGTAAGTCCAGGTGGAGCAAGTGATTGGGGAGTCTTCAATCTAGGCGTATCCATTGAAGCCATGGGCATGCACGAGGCTACTCAGAAGAAGAATAAGAAAGGAGATTAAACCTAACTAATGAAAATAACGCAGAAGGTGATTAAGTGAAGAAATTTAGAATGAGCACTCGAAATGAGGAGAGAATGAGGTCCTACAATCAAGGGAGGAAGTAAAAAGATAAAGGGGATTAACAGGGGAAATGCTACCTGAAGGTCAAACAAAACCTGGGAAAAACAGAGCCATTTAATAATTCATCATGAAGAAGGCTGTTGGAAACTTTGGGTCAAGCCATTATACTGATATGAGCAGAAGGCATTAAGTAAAAGGTTACAAGGGACCAACGGTCCAAAAAGTAGAGAAAGCAAGCAGAGAAAACATTCTGAAGGAGTATTCTAGCAAAAAAAGGACTTTAAATAATACTTGGATATTGCAGTGATGTCATTCCTTCATTCATTCAATAAATACTTTTTGACCTCCTAATACAGTCCAAGGACTGAGCTAGGGGCATGATAGAGACCACTAAGTTGTAATTCCTGTCTCCAAGGTGCAGGTGTTATAAGAGAGGTAGATGCAATAGTGCAGGTATATAAAGGGGCAGGTACAGTTCAGAGGAAGAAAATTTGTTCTACCTGGTGGAGAAGTTGGAGAAACTTCCTACAGGGGTGACATACAGCTGGATTTTGAAAGGTTCAAAGAAGTTTGCCAGGTGGAAGAAGATGGGATGCATTCCAAAGAGTAAGAATAGTACATGCAATAAAATAAAGGCAAGAAAGAGAACTACAAGCAATTTGGAATCCTTGGATCAGAAAGTGAGATGAGGAGTGTTAACTGATGGGGCAGACAGGAATCAGAACATGAATGGCATCAGGTGCCGTGCTCCAGGCTAAGAACTTGGTCTTTGTAGGTAGAAAGAAAGGACATAAAAGCAAGGAAAACTCGGGGTTTTGAAAGACCTGTGGTTTCAACTTTTCTGTTTATCGATTCATTTTTCCTGATTATTTGGTTTATTTCATCGTTCTTTTCCTAGTTTGAGATGAGCACTTGGTTCCCTTATTTTTCATTGTCCTTCTTTAATAATTAAGCACTGCTTTGACAGTATCTCATATTATTTTTATATGAGGTGTTATATTTTTCATAGGTGTCCAGGTAATAAGTAACCTCTTTTTAAATCTCCTCTTCGAAATTGGTGAAATGGAAATATTAAAAATAGAAAGGATAAATATATCCAGAATCTGATTCTTTGTTTTTCAATAAAACAGATCCGCTTCTTGTAAGTTTAATTAAGGAAAAAGACAGAGAGCATAATGGTAGACAGGATTAAAAATAAAAAAAGAGACACATGCCAGAGTTATATGCTTGAATTGTGTAGTAGCAAAATTTAAAACCTAGAGGAAATGGATTAATTGTAAATATAACACATCTTACTAAAATCAATTTAAGAAGTGGAAATCTTCACTTGATCAATTATTAGAGAAAAAATAGAAGAGCTGATTCATGAGGCTACCATTGTAAAAGTCACCAGACCTCAAAGGTGAGCTTTTATATAACTTAAGAACAGGTAATTCCAATGCTATTTAACTATTTCGGATGATAGGAAGAAAAATAAGCCCCCTCTATAACTTTAACAACAAAATCTGACAAAGACAATAAAGAAGTAAAACTATACACTTATTAATCACTTATTAATATAGGTGCAAAATTCTAAATGAAGTATTAGCAAATAGAATCTGGTAATGATCTAAAGAATAATATATTATGATTAAGCAGATTTTATAGTAGGGGTGGTTGAATATGAGGCAATCTATCAAAACAATCCATTATGTCATTATATATCATTATATGAATATATTAATTATATACATTTATACCATTATATAAATTGAATATATGTATGTATACATACATATACATATGTATATTGTTTGTATATATTATATACACATGTTATATATTTATATATGCATGTAACTAATATATATGGTATTATATATGGTAATTATCTATATCTATATTAGCCTAGGAGACAACAATATAAAGTTGGGGAGACTTTACTAATGAAAAATGGATGCCCAGAATAAATAAAATATAGCATAGACATATTTGACTATACACAAATTAAACTTTTATATGAAAATGCAAATTTAAATTAAGCCTTTGCATGAAAAAAAAAGATGTAATAGAAATATCAGTAAAAACGACAGCGTAAAGACCTTCAAAAAGTCTCTCTCCGATAAGAGCAATAATAACACTACCAAAAATTATCAGATTCAACTTTTTCAGAACTCTGGAAATTAACCAAAGGCTTGCAGAAACTCAGGGTGCATTTATATAAGAAAAGTGATTGAATTTTGGTAAGAACAATTAGCAACATGGCATTCTAACTTGCCCTATTCCTGTCTTCCCCTCCCCCAGCTCTGCAGTAGCCATGAAAATCAATACCCCACAATCACATTGAAAACCAGCAGCCTGACAGCTAGCAAGGCAGTTACTTTGAAAATAACTAAAAAATATAGAATAAAAGAAACAAAAAGGGAATTAAAAAGATACACTAGAAAATATCTATTTAACACAAAAGGAGACAGTAGTGGAAGAACAGAGTTAACAAAAAAGATATAAGATACATACAGAGTAAGTAGCATTGTGGCAGCTAAAAATCATACCTCAATAATTACATCAAATGCAAATGAATTAAACTATGAGATGTAAATTATTAAACTCAAATCAAAAGGCAGAGATTGGCAGAATGGCTTAAAAAAACGTCCCATTATATGCTTCCTACAAGAGACACACTTTAGATTCAAAGACACCAAAAAGGTTGAAAGCGTAAGAATAGCAAAGATATGCCATGAAAACAGTAACCGAAAAGACAAAAAGAGAGTTGGAATGGCTATACTAATATCAGAAAATAGACTTTAAGGCAACAATTGTTGCTAGAGACAAAGAAAGACATCAAGAAGCTATAACAAGTATGTAAACACATATGCACCCAATGACAGAAACTCCAAATACCTAAAGCAAAATACGTGATGAAATGAAGGGAAAAATAGAAAATTGAACAATAATAGTTGGAGTCTTTAATATCCTATTTTCAATAATGGATAGAACAACTAGATAGGAGATCAACAAGGAAATGGAAGACTTGTGCAATACTATAAACAAATTAGACCTAACAGACATCTATAGAACATTCCACCCGACAAGAGCAAAATATACATTCTTTTCAAGGGCACACGAAACATTTTTCAGTATAGACAATATGTAAGGCCATAAGGCAAGCCTCAATACATCTAAAAGGATTAAAATCATACAAAGTATATTTTCCATCCACGATGGAATGAAATTAAAAATCAACAATAGCAGAAAATATGGAAAATTCACAAATATGCCAAATTAAACAACACACTCCTATATAGCCAATGGATCAAAGAAGAAATCATGAGGGAAATTAGAAAATACTTTATGAAGAATGAAAATGAAAACATAATTTCCTAAAATTAAGGGATACAGCAAAAGCAGTGCTTGAAGAAAAATTTATAACTGTAAAGTACTATATTTTTAAAAAGTCTCAAAACAATAACATAAACTTCCACCTCAGGAAATGAGAAAAAGAAGGGTAAACCAAACCAAAGTTAGTAGAACAAAGAAAACGATAAAGATTAGAATAGAAATAACTGAAATAGAGAATAGAAAAACAATAGAGAAACATCAATGAGATCAAAAGGTGGTTATTTTTAAAAAATCAACAAAATTGATTTTTGATTAAACTTTAGCCAGACTGATCAAGAAAAAAAGAATGAAGTCTCAAATAACTAAAATTAGGAACAAAATAGGGACATTTTTATTGACCTTAGAGAAACAAATAGGATTTATAAGGGAATACCAAGAACAATTGTAGGACAACAAATAACCTAGAAGAAACAGACATATTTCTAGAAAGACATACACTATGGAAACTGACTCAAGAAGAAATAGAAAATCTTAGTAAACCTATAATAAGTTAAGAGATTGAATTAATAATCAAAAAATTTCCCAGGAAGAAAAGCCCAGGACCAACACAGATGAATTCTACCAAACTTCTAAAGAAGATTTAGCACTAATCCTTTATAAACTCTTCCCAAAAAAGAAAAAAACAAAAACAGAAGAGGAGGGAACACTTACCAACTCATTCTATGAGACCTATATTACACTGATAACAAAATCAAAGACATCACAAGAAAACTAGAGACCAATATCCCTTGTGAATATAGACTCAAAAATTCCCAACAAAAATACTAGTAAACAGAATTCAGCATCACAGAAAAAGGATGATATAACATGACCAAGTGGTATTTAACCTGAGAATGCAAGGTTGGTGTAACATACAACTACCAAGCAATGTAATATACTGTCTTAATAAATTAAAGGACAAAAACCACATGATTATCTCCAGAGATGCAGAAAAAGCATTTGAAAAAAAATTCAACACCCTCTCATGCTAAAAACAAACAATGGATTGGGAATAGAAGGAAACTTCCTCAACCTGATAAATGACATCTACAATAAATCTACATCTTATGTTACACTCAATGGTGAAAACCTGAAATCTCTTCCGTAAGATCAGTCACAATATAAGGATACCTACTTTTGCCACTTCTATTCAACATTGAACTTCTATTAAACATACAGTGGAATGAAGGTTCTAACCAGGAAATTTGGCAAATAAAAAAAATTCTTCCAGATTGGAAAGGAAGACATAAAAGTATCCTATTTGTAGATGGCATGATCTTTTATTTAAAAAAACATCCTAAGGAATCCACTCAAACACTGTTAAAGCTAATAAATAAGTTCAGCAGGCTTGAAGAACAAAAACATCAGCATACAATAATCAATTGTATTTCTACACACTAGCAAGGAACAATTTGAAAATGAAACTAAGAAAACAATTCCAGTTTTAAAAGCATTAAAGAGAATAAAATACTTAGAAATCAATTTAACAAAAGTAGTGCAAGACTTGCACACTGAAAACCACAAAATATCATAGAAATAAATTAAAGATCAAAATAAATGAAAGACATCCCATGTTCATGTATTAGAAAACTTAATCCTGTTAAGATGGCAGTACTCCCTAAGTTGGTCTACAGGTTCAATGTGCAACCCTACCTTAACACCATAAACACAAAAATTAACTCACAATGGATCAAAGACCTAAATGTAAAAGCTAAAACTATAAATGTCTTAGAAGAAAATATGGATATAAATCTTCAAGATCCTGGATTAAGCAATAGTTTTTTAGCTATGACTCCAAAAGCATAATCAACCAAGGAAAAAATAGATATATTAGACTTCATTGAAATGAAAAACTTTGGTGCTTCAAAAGACACTATCAAGAAAATGAATAGAAAACACAAAGAATGAAAAAAAATTTTTCAAAGAAGATATACAAATGGCTAATAATCACATTCAACATCATTAGTTATTAGGGAAATTATTAGGCAAATCAAAACCACAAAGAGATACCACTTTACATCCACTAGGGCAGCTATAATAAAACAGACAGACAATGACAAGCATGGAAAAATTAGAACTCTCATACATTACTGGTAGGAATGTAAAATGGTGCAACTGCTTTGGAAAACAGTTTGACAGTTTCTCAAAAGTTAAACATAGTTATTGCATGACCTAGTAATTCCAACCTTAGGTATATACCCAAGAGAATTGAAAACATGTTTGCACAAAAACTTGTATATGAATGTTTATAGCAGCACTTTTCATAAACGGGCCAAAGGTGAAAGCACCCAAATGTCCATCAACTGATGGAAGGAAAAAAACTAAATGTATGTCAATACAATGGCACATTATTCAGCCATAAATAGGAATGAAGTTTTGATACACAGTGAACCTTGAAAACATGCTAAGAGAATAAAGCAGACACAAAAGGCCACATAGTGTATGATTTCATTTATATGCAATGTCAAGAATAGCCAAATCCAGAGACAGAAATCATTTTGTGCTTGCCAAGGGCTGGGGAAAGGGAGAAATGGGGAGTGACTGCTAATGGTTCCTTCAGGGTGACGAATATATTCTGGAGTTAGACAGTGGTGTTCATATAATCTTGTGAATATACTAAAAACCAATAAATTTGTATACTTAAAAGATGAATTTTATGGCATGTGAATTATATCTCAATAAAAATTCAGTATTTGCATTTCGGCAAAAAAGATGCAACAATGACAACAGATTTATAAAAGTTTGTAATTCAGATGGCAATTAAAGGGTTAATTTCTTTACTATGCAGAAAATTATAAATTGACAAAAACACTAAATCACAATAGATCAAATTATATCAAAATACAGTTCATAAAAGGGCATATGCAAATGGCATAAAATATTCTCAACTCACTGACAGTCACAGAAATCCAAATTAAAATAACAATGAGAGATCTTTTTGCACCCACCAGACTGGCAAAAACTAAAAAGAACTATCATATCTATTGCTGGCAGGGATGTGGGGAGTAGAGAGTGCTCTCATACATTGCTGGTTGGGACAGTCATGTAGTTACAGCTATTTTGGAAGCTAACAAGCAATATCTATTAATATTCAAAGTACATATATCCTTTGATCTAGCAAACCTAGTTCTGCGAATCTAACTTATCTAAATAAAAACAACAGTTTCTAAGGATACATACAGAAACACACATATATATTGTTGCTGAATTGGCTATTGATGTTCATAGCAGCCCCAAACTGAACAGACTATGGTATATTTACACTGCAGAATATTATATGACCATAAAAATGTATAAATTGGAAAACTACCAGAAGATTTAGAGGGAATTTCATGAATTTTTATTGCATGAGAAAAGAAAGATACAGAAAGGTATGTGTCATACAATCCCTTTTAGTAAAATACTTAGAACAATATATATGTGCATAAATACATCTACATGATTATGCTTTTCACATACCTATAAAAGCGGAGGGGAAAAGATCACTTTGGTGGTAGATACTCGAAGGGAAGTAAAAATGGATGATACAGAGATCAATGGGGACCTCCTGCAACAGCCCAGGAAGAACAAGATGAAAACCTCGGCTAAATCAGTGTCAGAGCTGAGGAGACAGAGCACCTCCCAGTGGTCCTCCTGGGACCCCCTCTCTGGGACTTTCTTCTGGATGTCAGAGTTGCCATGTGCCTTTCCTCTCGTACAGGGGGTGACAGGCCTGCTGGTCTCTGGCTCCACTGCTACGACTGCTGGATCGTCTGTCCCTACGAGGTCAGAGTGACATGAAAGTGCCTGACAGCTTCTCCCCATCCCAAGCCCTGCCCCAGTCACCGTCCTAGGCGTGCTCTCACATCCTTCTGATATTCCCCATGAATCTGGACCATGAAATGCCAGAGAAACAGACGGGGTCTGTAAGACACCTGTGACGATATTTTCATAGCTCTTTCTTAGTATTTATCCTTCATCTTTATGGACAATAAAGAGACCCAGCTGTGACTTTCCTTTACTTCTGGCTTCTGCATGTTCTCTGTCTTCATCCTTTCTCTGGGAGTCAACCCCACTACTTACTTTCACTGTCTAGAGCTTCTGAGTTCTCCCAGAATTCCATGTGCTCCTTCATTCCAATCCCACTCCCTTTTCTTCAGACCTAGACCAAAGATTCTCAGTGGTGGTGGGCTACAATTCTATGGGGAAAGCTTTTCAAGATACACATGCCTGCCACTCTCCCCCATGTGTCATTGATTTTGGAAAAATGAACTTTTTTTAAATGATAATATTAGGATGTACTGTATACTATCTCCATTTTACAGATTAGGAAACCAAGGACCAATGAGAATAAGTGGCATTCCTAGGATCTTCTGATTCCAGAGCATACACTATTTCTACTGCACTCCCAGCTTTTTATTATAGTAGAATTCACCAAAGACTCTGAGGAGGTCCCTTTACTTCTCAGAGGACCCTCTGGGAGTCTAATCCCAATGGCTTGTTTTAGTGTTCCTTTATTCCACAAACAATCGTTAAGCTTCTAATATGTTCCAGGCTCCATAGCAGGTAGGCACTTGGAGTGCGGGGGTGAGGATGTTGGTGGGGAGACGTGGAAATACACAGATGAACAAAACAGGGCATCCGCCTTTGCTGGGCTCCCAGCCAGTGGGTAAGGTAGATCAGTAAAAAGAAGCACTTATAGTCAATGTGTTGAGTAGCTTTATAGGCTGGAGGAATTCAGAATTTATCCTACCTGGGAGCACCTGCATAGGCTCCCAGGGAGCAAATGTTTAAGACCCACCTAAAGTGAAGGGGTCTGTTCAGATCTACATGTCTCTAAAAAGGAGTAATCCCCGTCTCTCCTTCTGAACTTGTAGAGCAACTTCCTTGGGACCCACCATGTTTCACACTTAACTTGGGCACAACCCAAAGCAGAACCGAGTCACTAGTTTCTCCATGGATTTCCGAGGGCGCTCCGTGAACCAGGCTGCGCGAGTTTTGGCAGCAGGGCCTCAGGATGTCTCCCGGCCTCAGGCTGATAAAACAAATGCATGAACAAACACACAAAGTGAGTGGGTCTTTAAAGTGTTATAAAGGGGTCAGTGTGATGTACAGGAAATAATAGGATTTCACTGGGCAAGGAAAAAGAAGAGAATTTTGAAAGAACGGGGAGTGTGAGAAGGGGCAAACATTCAAAAATGCTCCAGGGAGAGATGGACATTTCTGATTTTGAAGCAGAAAGTTAAGGCAGTGCTGGTGGTGATGCTGAACTCATAGGCTGATTTGGATTGTAAAGATTCTTACGCGAGCTGGGGCTTCAATAGGGGGAAATTGGGAGCTAAGGTAGATTTTTTTTAAGGTGAGTGGTTGCAAGATCACAAAAACTATTTTTAAACATTTCATCATAACTTCCCAGTGGTTTTCCTACCTGGCAGGAACTTCTGTGAAGTATTTGAAGAATGCCTGCAAGTGAAATCAGCCACAGAGAAACCCATGTCTGACATGGCCCGCGTGGCCTGTCCCTTCAAAGCGGAGTGGAAGCCGGAGGGAGGCAGCCTGCAAAGCCCGGCGCTGTGAAGCTCCTGCCTTTCGGGCCCAGGGACTTCTGAGACTTCTGCTTTCCCTCTGTGCTTTAAACCTATAAAACCTGCCTCTTTGATCTAAAAGGAAAAAAATGGATTCAGCCTGTAGGTTAATGCTGTTGGCTGAGTATTTCAGAGAGGCTGCCCGACTTAAGTATGAGCAGAGAAGAGGCAGCTGTGGGAATCAAGGCCGTCCACTTAACCTGTGTGAACTGCAGTGTTCTCGTCTGTAAGAGGGGGGAGGTATCCCCTGTCCCACATTCCTGCCCAAGGAGGGGACAAAGGAGGTCATACGAAGCAGATCTCTTCATAGGATATCTGTGGCCACATTAATGATGCTGAACAAAACCCACAAAACCATGGAGGCATACAAGAGCGTGCATTGAATTAGGGCATGAGTCCGGGCACAGCTGCTCTGGGTTTGGCTGCTCTCGACTCCGCTTGCGTGTGTGATTGTGCTCAGCTGCGGATCTTCTAAATGGCCCTGCTGATAAGGGCTGGGCTCGCTGTCATGTCTGGGAGTGGGCTAGCTACTGCTGATCTGGGATGTTCACGGCTGGAACAATGGGATGCCTGGGCGTGTCCTTCTAATGGCGATGGCATAGGACAAGGATGGATGGAAATGCACAAGTGCTCATGTCACATCTCCTAACATCCCAGCCGCCAAAACAGGCCACAGGGCTACGCCCAGCGTCAGAGTGAGATGGAGTGACAAAGTTATAATGGCATGAGGTGGGGATGCAGGGAATACTGAAGAATTGGGCCATTTCCGCCATCCACCACAGCCCCTATAAACGGTAAGCCATGCAAATAAATGTACGGCAATATTACTATCCAAAGGCAATTTAATCAATGTACGCTTGTTGAATTGATTTACATGGGCATTGGCCTGTCTCAGACCTGATTACTTTCACAAGTGTTTTCCAATTACCCCATAGTTTTTCATAGCTAGAATAAAACTCCATTTAAAAACTATCTGTAAATTTTTCTTGGACAGCTGAGCTCTCTGCTTTCTCTCTGTCTGATATTAAAGTGTGAGGGTGGGGAGGGCGTGAGTGGTGATTTTCTGTTTCCATTTAGCTTAAGTCATCAGCGATAACTTTAACTTGGCAGTTTCATCAGGCCTCTTTCTAAATGTGCTGACATTTCAATTAAATGTCAGTGGCATCATTCTGTTTACCAGCTGGAAGATTTGTAATGGGAAATATTGGTAGCGCCAGCGACTAGAGATTTCCATTTGGTAAAATGCCACCCAATGTCTTTTGTCTCCACTGCCCCCGAGGGTCCTCTGCACATAGTTTCTGACAGGCTGATTGGCCCTTGAAGATGTCCCTGGTGCTCTAGGTCAGGAATTTTCAAACTGTTCCCTGAACTCTAATGGGGGTACTTTCAAAGTTAGGGTTGTTTTTTTTTTTTTAATTTATTTTTTGTTTAGAGTTTGGAATAAAACTTCTTCTGCCCTCCCATTTTAATTAAAGAATAGCCTGAGCTTGCAAGGCAGGCAATTAAAAAGTTATTAATTGCATCTACATATATATATGGATTTTAATTGAAGCAGCAAAAGAAAATAGTTATTCACTTCACAGACTATGGGACTAAACTGCCTAAGTTTAAACCCCAGCTCAGCTACTTGCTAGCTTGCTGTGTGACTTTGGGCCCCTTATTTGGGTCTCTGAGCCTCTATTTCCTCACCTGGAAATAACAGTATCTCATAGGGTTCTGAGGCTTAGATGAGTCAACATGTTCAAAGCAGTCGGAGCAGTGCTGAAATACTGTTCTCCATCATTAATACAACACAACCAAAACAAAATGCAGATAGAAGTCAGGTGCTGAAGCTGGTACCCAAAAATGCAGCTGTTATCTGTGGTCCCTGACTCAATCTTTTTTGTTAAAACAGTCTCATTATTGTCGCTGATTGACTTGGCAAAAATTTCTATTAGAAATTATTTTTAAACATACATAAAAAGTAACTACCATTCATCTGTTTGATATATATTGAGTCCTAGATGAGATTTCATCTGAGAAAAAATGTTCTGCTGCTGAAAAATTTCGAAAGCCACCGTTCTTAGCCATTTCACACGACTGTGAGTTGGGGGCTTTAAAAAAAACTCAGATACTCAAATACTGATCCAGCTCCCAACCTGTGTGGGCCTGGAGGGCAAATCCCAGGCTGAGCATTTAAACACAGAGCCGAAGTCATTCACAGCAGTGTTTCCGCTAGTACATCCAGTTGAACCAAACAATTGTAAGAGCATTTGGTGACAATAAATAACCTCCCATGGAAATAATAGTTGCCTTGCTCTTTGACCAGGAAATGGTCCCCTGAATGGTTGCTAAAGCATGAGAAGCCCCTGAAGTATGTGTGGCTGTTACTGTGATTTCTATTAGGCCCAGCTCTAGCAGTCTGCTTCAGCAGAAGTCACAAATACAGAAGCAGGACTCCAGGGGGAGCCCACGGCAGATCCCTGTCTCTTCGCTACTGCTGCTGTGTGGACAGAGTGCTGCAAATCAATTTGATCCAAGTTACGGAAGGGCCTTGGGGCCAGCAAGTTCAAATGGGCAGTGACCACCCACTGGGTCACTGCCTGCAGGAGGCCTGAGTGACAGGCTCTTCCTCTGTCTGCCTGCAAAAAAAAAGCCCTGAGCTGTGCTGCTCTCTCACTGAAGGAGCATCAGGGGAGACAGCGGGGAGCACTGCTAGCTGCCAGGTGGGCTCAGCACAGCTCCCTGCAGGGAACAGATCCTCCCCATTTCACAGATGGGCACACTCAAGTCCCAGTGCCGCAGCTGGGCTTGGAATGAATGGTTTCTGACTCCAAATCCTTTATGGTTTTTACTCTGCCAGCTACTATCAGAACTGCTTCAAAGAAAAGCTGGCAAGAACTGGAAGCATTTTATAAATTAATGCAAAGCTCAATTCATCTATATTATCATTATCTATTCTCCCTTTGCTATTCCTATTGTGGGGAGTCACATGCTCCCATGTCACAGACTCCTATTCCATTTTAGTGGCTTCATGCTGCAGAATAGAAGTGCTTTATTCTTAACATTTCTGTTGTGGCGGACCATGCAGGTTGTTTTTACTTTTCACCGTAAGGTATATGGTCGTAATAAACATCTTTGTGTTTAATGCCAAAATACCTTCATCGGTATACAAGGATGTAATTTAATTTTACACATTTTTTTATCATGGCAAGGCAAAAAAAGCTCAACTTTGAAAATGTAGAGGAATACAGATATCGGCCTTGCTCAGACACCTCCCTTGACTGAGCAGGAGGAGGGGAGGTTCAGGCAAGGTCAGTACCAAATCACGGAGGGGCTTGAAAGACAAGCGAAGGAGTTTTCACTTTTTTCTGGAAAATAGGGTGTTGCCAAAGAGTAGAGGAGGATAATGTGTAAGCTGAATGTGGCACTAAAAATCTGAGGCCAAAGGACACGAGGCAGGCACAGGTGTCAGGCTCTGGCTGTTATAGTGATTACAGCTCTCTGGGTCTTTGTTTCCTTGTCCGTGAGATGACTAGAAAGCTTAGAGAACAGAAGACGAGCCCCAGCTTCAGAACCAGATAGACCTTGGTGTAAATTCTAGCTCAGCTACTTATCCATCTGTACAATGGGGAGAATTTCACCTACCCCATAGGATTATGGTGACAACTACAATTATCAGGCTAAAGAAATGCTCCAATGGTTGCCACAAGCTTAGGTACAATAAGCAGTAACCATTTCGTCCTCATCAATTTCATGGCCTAGAGATGGCCTAAGCTCTCTTTCAGCTGAGAGGTTCCAAGGTTCTATTATGTGATGAGAAAACGGTTTGGAAGAATGGGGACCTAAAAATTAAATTACTGGTTAGTGGATTAATGGTTTAATCTATTTAAAAAGAAAATTCTCTCCTGGCAGAACCCAAAGGAAAATAATAGTTATTAAAGATCCAGACATTTCATGGAGAAAAAAAATGATGTTGGCTAGAGAGATTTTCTTTAAAGTGTGTTTAATTTACATTTGGAATGACATGAGGAATGCACCTTGAAATTTCTGGGTGATAAAGCATTAAAAATCAATAGTCTTTCTGCTTCAACTCTTTCAATTTTGTTTTCCTCCCCTTTCTGTAGAAAGGAGCACAGCCACTGAAGAAGTGGTGATACATTTGAGGGGACCTGTATGTTTTTTGCCAAGGAATATAAGAAAGTGTCCCGAAGTGCCATCTCTGAATCCAAAATTCACTGTGTCAAAATGTGGCAGAAGTCACAGTGCTGGGCCTTGGGGAAGGGAAAACGCTAGAGCTGTGCTGTCCAATATGGCGAAAATTGAGCTCCTCGTCCACTCTGTCCACGTTCCAACTGCTCCACAGACACATGTGGCTAGTGGCTCCTAGGAACTCTGGACAGCACAGGTATAGAACATTCCAGTCATTGCAGACAGTTTTGCTAGACAGCACTGGCCCAGAGACTAATTTGCTGACCCAGAATCGGCGTTTCCAAATATTAGACAGCACAGAGGGATCTTGGAGATTGTCTAGTCTTGCTCCCAAACTAGACCGGGACCCAGAAGACCTAAGTACCAATGCCAGTTCTGCCATAACTCATATGTACCTCCTTCTATCAACTAAGGATCACAAGCCTTGATCTTCTCATCTATACAAATGGGTTCAATCATTCATTCAGTCTGTCTGATAAGTATTTTTTGAACATCTACTAAGTTTTGGCTGTGCTATACGTTGAGGACAACAAATATAGGTTCTGCCAAATTTCGAGCAGATTGAAACACACCAGCGTGCACAGTGCTACCAGCAAGACTCCCCCAGATCATGTGTGTTGAGTGCTTTCCGCTGGGCCTGGCACAGAGAAAGTGCTTCCTGTGTTGCTCACTGTGCTGTCAGAAGCCACTGGAGATAAAGAGCTCCTTTCAGAGAACTCCTGGCGAGTTTTTCCTTCACACTTTGCTGGTCTTTTGTACATTTCAACAAGCTGAAAATGGCTTAGAGAAGAAACAGTTCCGGAATACAGAAGCTGTGTGTCCGGGCAAGAAGCTGGAAGCACAGCTGGTGGATGTGGACCTACTCCCAGGCTACCTTCTTGCTCTCTCACCCCTGGCCCCGGGAGGTCACTGAGTCCAGACACAGGGGCTGCCACTCTGCTCAGGTGAGCCTGGAGTGTCTGCTCTGAAGGGAGAGTCTGGAGGAACTGTTTCCACATTCCATCTTGGCCCTACAGCATCTCAGCCACGCTGGCATCTCCTGTTTAAGTAACACAGGTGAGGAGGTGGATGGAGCAAGGGAAGTCCAGGCAGGATAGAAGAACCGCCCCCCACGCCCAAACCAGGAATCAGAGACCCTGGTACTCAGACCTCCTGCAGGAGTCAGCTCAGCCCACGAGGACCTTGCTTCAGAGGCTGGGGTCTTTCTGGCCCTTCCTGCCCACGTCAGTGCTGTTTGTGTCTTGGTCATGTGTGTGCCCCAGTGAGGACACAGCCCTGTGCTTCCAGAGCAGGGTTCTGGGCTAGAGCAGAAGATCCCTTGAGTTCCCGCGTCAGCCCCGTCACTCACTTAGCTATGCGATCTTGGCGAGGCAGCCGACCTCTCAGGTTCGTGCATCAGCAAAACGACCATTATCCCTCTCTCGTGGATGTGCCTTTTAATGACAATTAAAATTTGAAAGCTAGAAGGAAATTATTTACACAAATGACAGCCTGAGCAAAGGTATTGATATTTTGAGAGTAAATGGGCGTCTCTGGAGAACTGCAAATGCCTGGAGTAATACCCCATGTGAGGAATCTTTGTTTTCAGGACCACAGACAAAAAGCAAGGAACAAGGACAAGCCTCTCAAATACTTCCTCTATCACAATCCTGAAGCCTGCCCTAAACCTCGGCTTCCTTGCCAAGCTGTTTGTAACCACGGAATCTCAGGGACAGTCAGGTCTCAGCCTTCACCTGCGACCACACCCCATGACGGCATCTCTGTGCTCGAACCCTGCCTGCGGCCAAGAAGCTACTACCTCCTAAGTCCACCCATTCTACCTTCGAGCAGTCCTCGCTGTTAGAACAGCAGAATAAAAGGGGTTCTTACTGAGATTTGTCTCTAATTCATTGTTACTGAGTGCCTGGAAGACCGAGGTAAGGAGGATTCTGAGGCTATGCGCAGGGTCGCTGGTGACGAGTGATTGATTAGTTAGCTGTGTCTGCCACTGGTATCCAAGGGGTCTGTGGTGGAACCGATACAGCGCACCTGCCCTCCAGTGCTAGAAGCTCTTTATTCTGTGAGTCAGATCTGCTCCTACTTACTGGTCCCTGTTTTTCCCTAGAGCGAATGTTGGTGGTGGTCTTGCCACATAGCACTCCCCTTTTCTTCCTTCCCCGTGGAGCCCGATATTGCTCAGGCTGCTACCGCCACCGTTCCCCGTGGACTCAGCAGACACTGACCTGCCGCAGCTCCAGGTTCGGTCAGGAGTCATCTTAACCAACCAGAGTAATCCCAGCCTCCAAACCACACGGAGTAATTCAGAAATGGGCATGGAATCCAACTCCAGCCAGTGAGATATGATCAGAGATGTTTGTCGAGGGCTTCTAAGATCTTTCCTCATTCTTTTGAGAGTTATGGGAGGACCGTTCTTGTTTTCCTAGAGGAAGTAAACAGAGACTGTGCAACCCGTATTGCTACTGAAGGCTGTCAGGAGCATCCTAGAGTAACCAGTGGAGGAGAAGGCCAGCGCTGTGCATAGCAGAGTGGGGGAATGGAAAGAACCAGAGACCTGGAGAATACCACCGAGCCCGAATCAACCGTCCACCTCTGGACCTCCAGTTATGCGAATTAGCACCTGCCCTAGTTGTTTAAACCAATTAGAGTTGGGTGTTCTGTTGCCTGCCCTAACGGATTCATTCCCCTTGAGCCATGCAGATGTAACAAGTCTGATTCATGTTGTGATGTCTGGAGATGGCTGCCCTCTGCTCCTGTCCTCTCCAGGTACAACTTCTTTGGTTCCTTCCACTACTCCTCATGCGAAATGGCTGGGATTAATTCAGCATCTGAGTATGTTCAAACTTGTTTTAAGTCATTGTATAACACTTGGTAGCCTCTGTTTGCACATCTAGGTGTCCAGTGAGGCCAGTAGGAAAGCCAGCAGTGAGGATGCGCTCTGTCTCCAGGCGTTGTTCTAGGAACCCGAATGGCCACATGGGGTTTCTCCCTCCTCGCTTTGGCCGAGGCAGCCCCAGCCCGGTGGCTGCCTCTCTTTCCTGGCTTCTGGGTAAATAACTCATGTTCTCGTCACTGCGCGTCACAGATAGAGAGTTTTCAGTGGGGTTCGGTGTAATTGCTACCATCTATCACTTTAATAGCCTAATGAAGGTGAGATGTAATTAGAAAGGGTGTCAGTGGAATATGGAGTTTGTTTTACAATTATCTATATAGCCGGGGGGACGATCAGCACAGAACATTGCCTTTTAAAAGCCCAAGAAACATGTGGCATAAATGTTCACCACTGAGCAACTTAAAGGACCCATGGTCAAATTCCACTGTGTTTTCTTTTAGCTTCTTTGAGTACTGGTGCAGGTTTGTTTGGGCTCTGAATAAAGTTGCATAGAAACTGAGTGTTTATGAATCAAACCCTCATTTCTTACTGACTTGCAGTAACATCGCAGAGCTGTTTTCTTTGCTTGGCATCTCTTGACTGTCTCTGGCCACCCCTTTCCCTGATGAGCAGTGATTTCTGAACAAACATTGCAATTGTCCCGGAGTCACTAGGGAAAGGAACCTTTTGGTAGCACGACATTTCTTTCCTTCAAGTGAAGAATTTCTCCTTGAAGTTTGTTTTTGTTTTTTTATTTACCTTTTAATTGTAGTCAAATATACATAATGTAAAATCTACCATTTTAAGTGTACAATTCAATGGCCTTAAGTACATTCACACTGTTGTGAAACCCTCACCACTATCCATTTCCAGAACTTTTCATCATCCCAAACAGCAATCTGTATCCATTAAACAATAACTCCCATTTTCCCCTTCCTTCCTTCCCTGGTAACCTTCATTCTACTTTCTGTCTCTATGAATTTGACTACTCTAGGTAGTGATCTTAATGTGACTTCACGTAAGTGAAATCATACAATAATTGTCCTTTTGTGTCTGGTTTATTTCACTTAGGATGATGTCATCAAAATTCATTCATGCTGTAGAATGTATCAGAATTTCCTTCCTTTTCAAGGCTGAATAATATTCCATTGTATGTACATACCACATTTTGTTTATCCATTCGTCCATCCATAAATAGACACTTTGATTGCTTCTACCTTTGGCTATTGTGAATAATGCTGCTGTAAACATAGGTATACAAATATCTGCTCAAGTCTCTACTTTTAATTCTTTGGGGTATATCCAGGAATGGAATTGCTAGATCATATATTAACTATGTCTAACTCTCTGAGGAATCCCAAACTATTTCCCACAGGGGCTGCACCAACCTACATTCCTATCAGCAATGTACTAGAGTTCTAATTTCTCCACATTCCTCACCAACACTTATTATTTTCCTTTTTTTTTTTTTTTTTTTTTTACAATAGCCATCCAGATGGGTGTGAAGTGCTATCTCATTGTGGTTTTGATTTGCATTCTCCCCTGGGTTTTGAATATCCAAGTCCCTTGAGCAGAGCTTGCAGTCCTAGAACCCTGTGGCAGCAAGGCTGGTTGAGGCAGGGCAGATCTGATCCGGAGCCTCCCAGAGCCTCAGCTGCCTAGGATGTGAGCCAAGAATTGTCACTTCTCTCTAAGTGACAGGTTAAAGAACTAGATTATACTCTAGTTGGGATAGGGGAGAGGCCTTGGATTTGGGAACAAACAGAGGTGACCCTCATCATTATCTTGTGATCTTGAGTCAGTCATTTAACCTCTCCAGATTTTAATTTTCTCATCTGTGAAATGGGGACATGTTCTACTCAGAATTGTTAAATAATATGCTGTGAAAGTACCTGGCACTGTGGAAGTACCTGGCGCCATTCAGCACATTGGGCCCTCAATAAATATGGTCCAACTGCAGAGTCGCTCATGATGTACCTTGGCTTTTATTGGGCTCAATTTGTCCACGTGTGAACCTTTAAACCCCATGAGGGCACACAGACTTAATCACATGTGCCTCTCGATTCTGCAGTAGCCTAGTGCAGTCTCAGCCATATCGGAGTCTCTGTTAGTTAACAGACCCATTACTCGGACTGTAGCTTTCAATCTACTGCCTTCTTTCTGTTACTTTACCTCTAAGAGGTAAAGTAACAGAAAGAAGGCCAGTCTCTAAGTCAGCAAGACTGATAAGATTGTACAGGACAAACAGACTTAACAACATCAACAAAAAGCCCTAGACTTGAGCAAGAACAATAGCAACTTACAAGTGAAGAGTACTCTGTGGTCAATACCACATTTTCTTATATATTATCTCCACTGATAAACAAGCTGTGAGAAAGGGATCATTATCACTCTCGAGTGAAGATAAGCAAGTCAAGGCTCAGAAAAGTTTAGAGACTTGCCTGAGGTCCAGAATCCAGAAACTGGTGGGGCCTGGACATGAACCTGGGTCTTGTGACCGCGGCTGCTTTAATGACAGTTCATTCTGAGCTCCTTGATTCAAATCCATTCCAGATTCTGGTTTGATAGTAGAAGACAAGCAGCAGAGACCAAGAGCCACAAGAGCCTGTTCTTTTTCCTCTCTAACACTCGTAAATTCCCCATCCAGGTACTTTACTGGATCATCTGTTACCTCAATGTAGGAAGGTTTGCTGAGCAGGAATGAAGATTCTCCCTGGTAATGTGTCTTCCATATTTTCCCAAACATTCATTCAACAAACACTGGTCAGAATCAGAGCTCAGGCCAGTTTCTCTGGCTCAGCTGTGGCACAACCACCTTCCCTAACCACCTTCTCTGTCCCCGTGATCTGAGTTTGAATGCGGTTCATTCCACAGGAAGAAATCGGCAACAGACAGGCCACTGGATGGCTACCCTTACTCGGAAGACACTGTCAGCGGGAAGAACATTGGCACTGGATAACGATCGCTCGCTGCTAGATTAATGCTGGGGCTTGTCCCCTGATGGACGTCATGCAGGGAAATAACAATTACTCAAGGTAGCTGTGTTGGGGAGGCTGCGGGGCTCGCCCTTGCCGAGGGGCACAGGCACCCTATGGGGACCGAGAGCAGCCTTAGTTTAACCCATGTCCAACTAGGAGGCGGGAGATGCTAAATGGCAGGGGGAGGGGAGAGAGGAGGCTCCATCTCCATCTCGCTGCGTGGCTCTGGGGTGCCTTCTTGATTTGACTGTGCCTCAGTTTCTCCAGCCTGTATTATAGTGGTTGTCACCTGCAACCTCAGGCTGTCCAAAGGGTTTGGAAAATACTTGAAACCAACATTAGGATGTCAGATGTCGCTTCGACGCTGGTAAAGTGCCTCCCTCGGTTCTGCTTTCATGGCTGGGCTGGCAGTGGGGCCAGGAGAGTTGGAGGGAGAGAGCAGGGGATGTGAGGGGCATGAAATGGTGGCGCGAGCTCCCCGCATGAGAGGACAGCGATGACAGAGTAGCCCTCACCGTAACTCTGAGCCCAGCTTTCCTTCCTGGGCAAAAGAATATGGGATTTAGAATCAGATGGATCCACATTCAAATCCCAGCTCAACCGCCTTTAGCCATGTGACGGTAAGCCAGGTGATCCTGCCGAGTTTCACTTTCCTGATTTGAGAACGGAATGCGACTCCGTCCGTGCCTGAGCTATTGCAGTTCCCCCCTAACCAGCCTCCCGCTTTCCCCTTAACCCCCTGCAGTCGGAGCAGAGTGGGCTATGGAACCCAGGCCGGATGGCGAGACTCCTGTGCACACCCACAGTGGCTTCCCGTCTCACGGGGTAAAAGCCAAAGTCTAGAACGGCCTGCAAGGCCTCCTGTTCCCTCTCTGACCTCATCTCCTTCCGCTCCGCTTATTCCACTCAGCCCCCCGGGCCCCTCCCTGAGGCTCAGTGTCTTTGCACAGGCTGTTCCCTCTGTCTGAAGCACTCTTTGCCCACATACTGGCCTCACACACCCCCTCATCTCCTTCACGTGTTCGCCCCAGCATCGTAAGGAAGCCTGCCCTCGCCGTCCGCTGGACAGCTGCACGCTTAACCCGCTCTCACCCTCCGGGTTCATCCTGCCTCGCGGGGCTTTCTTTAGCGTCCCCCAAACCAGCCACTTAAATCCTGCGAGACGCTCACTGTCCACGACCCACATTTAAAACATAATAATGTTTTATGTACAAAAATTAGAAAATAAGACAGCAAAGAAAATAAAAATCACCCACAGTATCACTACCCAAAGTTAGATGTGGTCAGAATTTCAGTATGTGTTCTTTCAGGCTTTTATTCTATATATAAAATATATATATATATAACTCTATTTAATCAAAGTGGATCTGTTATGTAAATGTTATCATCAGTTTGAGGTTTTTTTCAAAAAACTATATTATGGCTATTTTTCATGTCATTGCATTCAGATTAACTTCATTGTTTTCAACGTTTACATAGTACTCCACAATATGATGGACCATGACCTGCTGAATGAATTAAGTTTATCTCCAGTTTTTCAACGTTGAAGGCAATGCTGCAATGACCATCTTTGTACCTATTATACTATTTCTGTGGGATAGAAACCTGGAAGTGGATGTTCTGGATTGAAAAGCATCCACATTTTAAACCCTGATTAAGAAATCTCATTGTTCACAGTGGTTCCTCGAAATTACCTGGGTTAATGAACGATGCTCCTCTCCAATCTCATCATCTATGTGGAATTTTTCTAGACTGTATCTTTCTTCTGTTTTAGGAGGAGGCAAACACTTCGGCCTGAGAACGTGAGTTTAGAACATTTTTTTCCATAATCTTAAATAATGAACCTGACAACTGCTCCATGGCCCACTAGGATTCTACTGGGAAAATGTCCTTTGTAAGCCGTGCACTCTTTTGCTTATAAACATGCAGTGTTCATTGTTAATAGTACAACGCAAACTGTAAGTTTTTCACCTTTGCCTTTTGTCTAGTTGGGGAAGTTAATCATGAATGGCCATTGCATTTTGTCAAATATTTTTTCTGCCATCTACTTGGATGATTATATTATTTTTCTTCTTTATTCTGTTAATGCGGTGAATGACATTGATTTTCAAATGTTGGAACAACCTTGAATTCCTGGAGAAAATCCCACTTAGTCATCATAGATTATCTTTTTGCTGGATTTGCTTTGTTAATATTTCTTTATGATTTTTGTAGCCACGTTCACGAGGGATATTGGTCTATAATTTTATTTTTCAGTAAAGACTTTGTCAGATTTTTGTACCAGACTTATGGTGACCTCATAAACTGTAGTGGGACGTGTTCCCTCCTCCTCTATTTATTTGGATAAGATTGGCATTATGTGTTCCTCAAATTTGATAAAATTCAACAGTGAAACCACCTGGATTAAGAATTTTTTGTGTGAGAAGGTTTTTATATTTGTATCAAATTTGGGAAATATTCAGCCATTGTTTTTTCAAATATTTTTTCTGCCTCTTTCTTTTTCTCCTTTTCTGCATTTCATTTACACATGCTGTGTTATGTGTCACTGCTTTATATTATCCTATAGATTTCAGAGGCTCTGTTAATATTTTTTTAACATTTTTCTCTCTATTCTTTAGCATGGATAATTTCTGTTGATCTAACTTCAAGTTTACTAACCCTTTCTTATGTCATCTACAACCTTCTATTAAGCCCAACCAGTAAGTTTTTCATTTCAATTATTATATATTTTTATTCTGGATATTCCATTTGGTTTTTTTCTTTCAAATGGTCCTCTTTTCTCTGCTGATGTTTCATATCTTTTCATTTATTATCTGTATATTTTCTTTTAAGTCCTTGTACAGATTTACAATAATTGTTTTAAGTCCTTTTCTGCTATTGCAACTACTGGGGTCAGTTTCTGTTGCCTTTTTTTTCTATTGACTATGCGTCACAATTCCTGTTTCTTCATGTCTAAAACATTTTAACTTTATCCCAGATACTGTGGATGACATGCTGCAGAAACTCCGATTTGATATCTTGCTTTCTAGTGTATTGAATTTTGTTGCAGCAGGTAGTTAACATGACTCAACTCAAATTCCAAACTGTCTTGCCTGAAGCGGGGGTGTCAGCTGATTTCACTGCTCAGTTCTTTTAACTTTCTAGTTGGGCTTCTTGGAATCTCCCACACACATGTATACTTTGAGTTCATTAAAAATTTGGGCAGAATATATAAGAATATTTTGGGTCTCCACCTTTTGTGGCTTCCTCTTTTCTAAGATTTTTCTTCTCAATTTCCACCTATTTTGGCAGGCCTGGAGTCTGTTCTTTGCTTCCTCAGGCTTGTAAGGTTGTGGATTCTCACTGACTTTTGGGGTGAAGGGGAGGTGCTATTAGGTGAAAAGCTAGGTAAGTGTGACTCTCACCAACACAGTTTCCTTCCTGCAAGGTTTAATTCTCCAGCTGCTGCCTGCTATGAATCACTTTTCAGTGCCTTCAGGTAGTGTTTGTTTGCTTGCCCAGAGTTCATAATTCTACCTGAAGAATGGTTAGTCTAAAACAAGCTACCCTACCATTACTGAAAACAAACACCTTTCCGTAAGTAACATCATTAGTATTTTTTTCCTCTTTTGTGAATTCTTTCCTTATTGAATGAATTAGACTTTTGACTGAATTATTTATTTATTTTGAGATAGAGTCTTGCTCTGTTACCCCAGCTAGAGTGCCATGGCATCATCATAGCTCACTGCAACTCAAACTCCTGGGCTCAAGGGATCCTCCTGCCTCAGTCTCCTGAGTAGCTGGGACTACAGGGGTGCACCACCGTGACTGGTTAATTTTTCTATTTTTTTGTAGAGATGGGGTCTCACTCTTGCTCAGGCTGCCAGATTTTCTTATTGCTTTATACACTGTGCCGGAAGAGCTCATTTCTACATCTATTCTGATCACAACCTATTTGAACTGGCTAGTAAAATAGCTTCAATTTCACACTTGAAACAGACATAGAGAATAGCCTCAGAGAACATTTGCAGATGGATCAAAGACAAATATAAATGTGGAGTTAAAAATCACTTCCAGGTGGTGTCTACCTACACATTATTGTGTAAGCCTCTGTATTTAGAACTTATAGTGTCCTCATTGCTGGGTACACATGACACAACCGTCCCCGGACCAATTCGCCTGGACTATTTTTCCCACTGTAATGTTCTATCCACTATTTTAGCCCAAACAGACTTTACTCACCATGGTGCCTGTAGAACAAGGATCATGGCTAGGGAGGCAGGAGGCCTGGATTTTAATTCAGGCTGTTCCACATCATAGTCAATTTATAGAAATCAGTTCCTCCGACTTTAAAATAGTCACAATAACAAAGCATTGTGCTGCGAATAGAATGAAGGAAATGAAAATGTCTAGCAGAACATGTGGCACCGAAGAAGAGCCCAACAAAAGTTGAGTCTGAATTCTTTCTTAAATTCTGAACTATCCAAAAGTGGAGGACAGAAGTGAAGGATTCTTGGCTGCAGGCGCCGCAGAGTATGCACCGGAGGAGGCGTGAACGGGGTGGAGGAAGCAACCCTGCACAGATCCGTGACAGAGCAGGGGCAGCAGGGAACTCGGGGCTTCCTTCCTCTAACCACGAGAGTTGCTATTTGCTCTCTGGAGCAATAATAAATAGTTAAGCTCTAACCAAAACTTACTGCTAAATTTCACATGCTCTGTCATGTAGAAATATAGTGGAGATAGAAAACAAATACGGCTGCCTTGCTTACTATAGCACAGCTAGTAAGGGGAACCTTGCATTGGATTTCTGGTCTGCCTTACCCACGATGCCATGAATTTTCACATACACAAATGCACGTAACAGAGAGCCTGGTTTATAAGAGGAGCTCAGTAAATCCTAACATCTGAATCTGAATCCGACTTTGTTTGCAAGCGTCTCCCAATGAGCCATGCAGGGTGAGACTGGGGACCCTGGAGGACAATCTCAGCCACAAGGCCAGCATGCTTCTTTGCACCCAGACTGTGCTACCCTGGGTGGGGCTGGGGCCTGGGGTGCTGCGCAGTGAACCCACAGGATCCAAGACCCTAGAGCGCCAGCACTCCTCTCCATCTGCCCCAGCCGTCTGAACCATAAGGCACTGGGGAGGCCTGTGTGGGATGGAGAAAGTCCAGGCCATGAAACAAGTAGAAGAGGTTCAGAGGGGGCCCATGGGCAGTGGCAAGGCTCCCTGAGAAAGAGCACAGCCAGCCATGGGCCCTGGTGACATGGAAGCCTGGTGTGTACACAGTTATCCCGGCACTGGGCCGGTCAGCTCAGGTACCATAGGTATGCGGTTGGTTCCACGGTGCCACCTCTTCCTGTGCAGTGGAGATCAAACAAGGCTCTTCCATGGACCAGAGGGTGCCCATAAACATGTGCTTTCTCAGGCAAAGAAAACTTAATTAAAGGAAACTAGAGATTATCTTGAGGATCCCCAAAAATATACGAACGAGGTAATGACCAAGTTCCTGGGGGTCTAATAAGAACCTGTGCGGAGCTGAGGACACATCATATTTGAAAGCTCTGGAGAATGTGCATAGGCTTGGGACAAACCTGATCCAACTTATGAAAATCAAAAATTAAAAACTAGAGATGAGGAAGGGGTGATTCTGTCTACAGTAAGATTCCTCATAGGGTCCTGTTATCAGCACACCTACCTGCTGCCATTAAAATGTTATTCGATTTGCAAAATTGTAATTAGATCTAATTTTTCCAGAACATGTCTAATGTGAACCTGGCTACCCTGGTTTGATGTCGATTTCATTTGCTCACATTTATTTGGGCATCTCTTGTTGTCAGGCACTATGTGGAGCTTTGTGCTGGGTAAAGGACATTGAGGTGAGTGGGAATCAGACCCTGAACTCCACGAGGTTAGAGTTTCACAGAGGAGCTGGCCAGGTGCACAGCTAACTAAAATGCAATCATACAAACGTCACACACGGTGCTCCGAGGACACAGATGACTTCTTTGGTAGCAATGCTGAGTACATGCATCCTAGGAGTCCTAACAGAAGAGGCAACACCTGAACTGGAGTTCCATTCAACGATTTAGCCCACAAATATTTACTGAGCACTAACCACACGTCAGACATTGTGTTAGGGTCTGTAGTGCCGCAGAGATGTTGGACTAGTTTCCTGCCTGCATGGAGCTTCCATTCTAGCAGCAGAGATTATCAAGTGGACAAGATCATTAGACATTGTGAAATGTGCTACGGAAGAGGTGAGAGGGTGATGTGCCTGCCAGTAGGTTGGGGAGGTCTATTTTAAATCCTGTGGGTGGAAGGGAAGGGTTCTAGGAAAGGGCATTTGAGTTGAGACTTGAAGGATGAGGGTAAGTCTCTTACAAGAATCACTGGTGGAAGCTACATACAGAGGAATCAGCATGTACCAAGGTCCTGGGGCAGAGAAGAGGTCACATGTCCTGGGAACAGAAGGCAGGTTTTCGTGGCTAGAGTACATTGGGCCACGGGGAGGCTGCACTTGCATGGTGGAGAACTGGCTTTCTGCTTTCGGGAACAAGAGAGGTTTTTAAACAGAGGAAGGAAACTCAATCAAATTTTATCGTTAGAAAGAGGGGTATGCCCTGGGAACAACCTCAGCATTTCCCATGTGGTTTGGGGCAACTCTCGCCCTCTGTCTCTCCTGACCTATTGATCCTGTCTTTGGTTAAAATTGTGATGCTTTATCAGCATTAACCTTTGTATTAATCTCGATTTTGTTAATAATATTGCATTAAAATATGATTTCTCTTAATTACCAAATTCTTTGGCACTTCTTACATTTTGTGCCTGAAACAAGCACTTCGCTCTCCTCGCCCCTGTCTCAGCCCTGCCACTCAGGCCCTTACCCTCTGCTGCAGAGGCAGCTCCACGGGTAGGGAGTTGGACGGTCCTCAGCTTTTATTTTCCTGCCAGGAGTTTAAATGTCTCCCCCACCCCAGACTTGTTCCTTGTGTGTTATCCTGTGAGCACGGAGATAGGGTTCTTCTCTACCGTCTTCACCTCTCTCAGCTGCAGAGGATAATCACACCCACCCCACCCCCTGCTGACCCTTCAGAGCAGACAGAGTAAGAATCTGGACTCTCAGACACATGGAACAAAGTCCCATTCTGTGGGCACTGCAGAGTCTGGCCGAAATGCCTCGGTCCCTCCCAGGGGACAGTAGTCTTAATGCAGTCTTTGCTCTGAACCTGGAAGAGATGAGGGAACCCCAGCGTGGAGGGTGGGGAGAGAGAACAATGCAAAATGTTAACAAAGGGCCTTTGGTGGGTCTAACCCCAGTCATTGCTTCTGCGCCTTTGTCTGGCTTCCTCTGCAGCCCTGGCGCATCTCCAGATGCTGGGCCGCACGGGACACCCATATGCAGTAAGAGGCCCCAATTCAGCCCAGGTGTGTGAGGCAGCCACGGGCTTGTGGGAGGAGCCCCCACCTAGGTCAGGGGCTTGGGGCTCAGCTCTGTCTAACTCCAAGCAAACCACTTCACACCCTGAGCCTCTGTGATAAAAGGCCTCTGGGGGCTTCAGAATCCGCCACCTGAGCAGACTTCTCAATGGCTTAATTAATGTGTCTTAATCTTTTTTTTTTTTTTAACTCTCCAACATGTCCTGGCACATAGTACACCCTTAATAAATTCTGCTTAAATGAAATGTTGAATGAAGGTTAAGATTTTTTAAACATGACAACAGTAAAGTCCTACACAAAAGAGAGAGGGGCCAGATGTGCCTCTGGGGCCCCTTTAAATTGTCCTTAATTGATCAATTCTTGTCTTCTGCCCTCTGCCTTCTCAACTGGATTTATTCTTACTAATAAACTCTTCCTCCCATCAGAGGCTAAATTGGAAAGTTGCTCATTGTTCTTGATCCCCTTTGAATAATGTTTCAGGTACATTTAATACACTAGAGGGAAAGGTGGTTTTAGAGAAGAAGATGGATTTTATGCATAACAGGCCTAGGCTTGGAAATTGCTTTTATTTTTTTAAAAAAAAATGGTTTCTCAAGCATTATATAATTTTTGAGTGCAAAAGATATGCGTTTACATAAATTCTTTAAACTCTTGCCACGGTCCATGGTGACGCCTTTGTGTGAAATCTTCCGCGCCCCTCATTTTAGGGCTTCTCTGCAGCATGTGGCATCATTAAACACTCTTCCCGTAATTCCCTCCTCTTGCAGCTTCCACGATTATTTCTGATTCTCCTTCTTCCGCTTGAATTGCTCCTTTTATTTTTTATCTCAGTCTTTCTTTGCTGTGTCTGTTTCCTCCTCCCACCCCTGAAAGGCTGGCGTCCCCTGGGGTTCCTTCCTCGCCTTTCTTCTCCCCTGGGAGGCCCTCGCTCCCTCTGCACTGGCGTGACGCATGCTTGTGACTTCCAGATCTTTCTCTCCAGCTCTCACCTCTTTCTGGTGCTCCAGGTTCAAATTCCCAACCTCCTGGGATAGCTCCAGTTGGATTCTTGTTGTTGCCTGAAATTAAATTTGTCCGAGAAAATACATTTGCTTTGCTTCTCAACCCCTCTAACCTCCTGCCCTACCTGTATTCCTTGTCTCTATGTGAGGTTTCACCACCGATCCAGTCCTCCTGGAGCACTCACTCTCTGAGGCTGCCTGCCCATTCATCTCTCCTCTCCAGATCAACTTCAGTCCTACGGGTTGTCGGAAATGCTTCTAATCCAGGCCTTCCTTCCCCATGGCCATCAGCCTTGCCCTAATTCAAACTCTTGAGTTTTTTTTTTTTTTCCTCTTGCAAGAACATTATGAAAACTCAGCCTCCTACCTCTCATTATGTCTTCCATACCCTGGTGCATGTCATCGTTTCACTGGCTGCACCTGCTGCTAGGATTGTTGTCCTTCCCCCGGCCACATTGAGTGGACTCGGGGAGCCACAGGACCAGCAGGTGGCTGGGACAACACCTCCCCACACGCCCCTCTGCCCCTCAGACGGCACCTCCCTTCCCCTGCTGGGGAGGCGGAATGAACACGTGGCCTGTGTTCACACTGATCTAGATGTGGCGGGGTGGAGCGGTGACAAGAAAGCCTCCTTTAATTATTCTCATTCCCTCTGTAAGCTCCCACTCAGTTGGAAGTAAAAAGTCAGTTTTTAGATCCAGCTTCCGAATTAGGACTTTAAAAAAAATCTTTTATTCAGGAAAATTACAAACACATATGGAAATGAAAAGTCTAATAAGCCCCAGTGAGCCATCACCCAGCTTCAGCGAGTCTTAACTCAGGGCCAATCTCCTTTCTTCTCTGCTCCATGCACTTCCCCTCCCCCTCCTTGGGTATTTGGAAGCAAATCCCAAACTGAGATTTTCGCTGAGCTGAAGTCCCAAGGCCACCGCCCTTTGCTGAGCCACAGCCTTGGTGCCCAGGTGTGTGTCTTCTCAGCACCTCCTGGTCTGGCAGCTCTTGGGACAGGGCTCCACATGGGACCTTTGAGTCAGCCTGTAGCTAATCATGGCTCTTATCGTCCATGAGTGGCAACACCCCCTCTCCATGGGAGCTGAGAGAAGTAGTTGGGGGCTGCCAGCCTGGCATCCTTGCACTTTGCCGGGTCCCCCCAGCCAAGCCCCATAGCTTCCCCCCTGCTGGAGGGTGCTGGGGCAGCCAGCAAAGCACCCCACCCACCCTACCCCCATCCATCAGGGCGCTCATCAGAATTCCTCTTGCCAAAGCCAGGACCCCTTCCTGAGCCTGAGGAGGGACCTGGGGGAAGGAGCAGCTGCGAAATGGAGGGAAGGAACCCAGATTCTTGAGAGTTAAAGTGGAAAATACGCTGTCTGGGTACCTAGGGACCCTTTGGGGAACCCAACAGTGCAGTTTGAGGCTGGAACAAGGGTGGCCAAGCCACAGGTGGCACAGCAAGGGGATATTGCCTTTGAGCTGCTGGAAGAGAAAGGGTGTCAGGCCAGAAGCCACAGTGAGTGAGTGGCTCATTTATCCAGGGCCTCTGTGTAGCCTTATTTTGTAATCAAAAGCACTTGCAGGGCTCTGGGCTCAAGATACAAATTTGCATATTGCTTTACATAAGTCAGCATATGGAGTTCACTCGCCCCTAACACCAAGAAAGGGAAATTAAATTCAATTAGATTAATTAGTACAACTGATTGCAAATTGTTTTCAGACCAAATATTAAGGGTGCTGCATGCAGGAAATACAGAATAGATTTTTTAATTGGGAGGGGGTAGGCGGGAAGGGAGGCAGCTTGGGCAGCCTGGAGTGGTCTGCTAGAGAGGAGCAGGGGAGGGGGAGGAGGGTGCATGCTCTTCTAGGGGATATTTTAGTCTCCCACTCCCATTGCCCCCATCCCACCCCTCCCTAAATACAAACTGCTCCTGGGCAGAGGCCGATTGACCTGGAAGGTGATAAAGCTTAGGCTTCCGGCCGCTTTCTGGCATGGATCTGTTCCAAGGTTCAATATTCAATTATGTATTTGTCAATTTTCAGTGAGCCCTCCCCCTCCAAAGGGCCCAAGTCTGAGGTCCCTAAAAGCCTATGTCTGCCTTTGCTACCCTCCCATCATTGCCTCTCTTCTCTCACCTTCCTCCTTTGCTGGGTCACTTCTCCCCATTGCTACCTTGTTTGTTGGAATTCGGGGGTGGAGGAAAAGGCTCAGGGGAAGGGAGGTTTTGGGGGAGCTAGCTGGGGACAGGCACTCCTTCCCCTGCCCTGCAGAGCTGTGGGTCCCAGGGGCACACTCCTGGCCCTGTCCCCTGAGCCAGTCCTGACATCCAACCAGGCACGGTGGTAGCATCTAGCTTAGACCCCAGGTCAGGAGTGAAGCTGCCCACCCTTATCGGGTGTCTGCCCTGGCCCCATCTGTGGGGACCTGTGTGATGCTTGGGTCGTGAGGACGAGTGTCTGCCATCCAACCTGAACGGGCTCCCAGGGCCTGTGCTGGGAGAGGACCCTGATCCAGAGGCCCAGCTCGCTTGGTCCCACCTGACACACCCCTGCCACCCAGGTAGACAGCGGGAACTGAGAAGCTGCTGTGCCCTGAACGCTCCTGCCACCTGTCCTCTCCCTCTGGCTCTCTGCCCTTCCCCAAGGGTTTATGTACTTGAAGTCCCAGCATATCTAGGACTGACTCGGCTCAGCTTTTATAAAAATAAATTCATCCCCTCCGTTTGTGTTTGCTTTCCTAGGCCTTGCCCCTGGTGATGGCATGGTGGGAGGGTCAGTGCGCTCCCCTGGTCCCAGAGCCTCTGCCCTACTTCCTGCTCACCCGCTTTCTAAAGGAGACTCTATAGAAGGGCTCTCTGCAGAACGGGCCACAGTTGGTGGCATGCGGATTCCTGGATGGTTCAGCAGTGTTGTGGAGGAAGGATTCATTCATTCGTCTATCCATTCATCCAACGGACACCTGCGGTCTCCCACGTGTCAGGCCCTGTGCAGGTGAGATGATCAGAGGTGGATCCACAGAGCCTAGTAAGGAGAGTGAAGAGAAGTCCAGAAATAACCGTAATATGAACCAGAACAGGATAAGCTTTCAAGACAGGCACAAACAGGTCCTGGATTGTTTAGAGGTAGGGAGGACATCTCTTGATGGTTGTGCCATCAAGAAAAACTTCAAGAAGAAACCAAGCAAACTGCCCTTCTGAGGGCAGAGAGGATGGGCCCAACACGCAGAAACTGGGCAGTCGCAGGAAGAGGCGGTGGGACCACCCCGGAAACAAATAGCCATTCAGCTTGGCCACGGCATTAGAATTTGGGTAGGGAAACAGTTGATGAATTCAGAGAGATTTGTGGGCAAAAAACAGACCAGAGGATAATGAGGAGGAAGCAATGACCTTGGCAAGGAAGCGGGGGAGAGTGGAAACATAGGAGTAGGGGTGTCAAAGGCCCCCTGTTCCTTTTCACAAATTCTCCTTTCCTGCTACTCACAACTGATGGTGACGAGGGAAGTTGGGAGACCCCCAATCTCTCAGTCCAGGCTGATCCTCCATGCATGTTTCCAGCTGGACACTCCATCCTTGTCAGCAGCCAGGGGTTCCCCCTGGAGCCCCAGAATTCCTCAGCTGGGCCTTGGCCTTTCTGAACACACCTCCTCAGGCACCCAAGGTGGAGAAGAGGCTGTCCAAGCAGACAGCGGCCTGTTCTGCGTAATGATGCGCACACTCCTGACATTGCTAAATGGTCGTCTGCTTCTAATAAACCCCATGCTGGTGGGTGCAGCATGAGAGGGAAGAACCACTCTTCCTGGCTGGCTGGAACTGTAGTCAGGATTATAAAGACGCATGAATCAGAGATGGCAGCCTGTAACAAAAGCTTTACCTCCAGCTGTTTTGTTCATTTTCTAAACAACAACAGAACATTCACTCCTTCCCCACCCCTCCCACTGTTCCTTTGTGATTCAGATTCATCACCAGCCAAATGCATCTGTCTAAACCCCCAGGCTTCTAGGACAACCTGAGAGAGAGAGGCCAGAGATACCCAGCTGTGCCAAGTCCCTTGGTCACTTGCTTTCGGAGGAGTAGCTGCTGCTAACTGGCAAGGGGGCCCAAGTTCCTCTCTGCCCAGCTGCTCACAGTGCCCCTGCCCTGCTGGCTCTGACCCTGTCCCCCTTCCAGGGCTAAGCCTGCTCCAGGACCCTGACCCTATGCGGCGAGGCTTAGGATGAGGTCACCTTTGCAGAAAATAACTGGGCTGCTGCCAGGAACCGAAGACTTGCCCCCTACCTTGTTTATACCTCTGTTAAGTACCCAGCAACCTGTCTCCATCCCTGCTTGATGCTATGATTGCTTTAAGGTCCTAATTACTCTTTTTTAATATATTGAGGTAATATTCGCAAACATAAAATTAACCATTTTAAAGTGAGCAATCCAGTGGCCTTTAGTACATTCATACTGTTGTATGACCACCACCTCCCTCTTGTTCCAAACCATTTTCATCACCCGAAAGGAAAATCCTGTACCATTAAGCAGTTATTTTCCATCTCCCCCTTTCCCGGCCCCTGACAACCACCAACCTGCCTTCTGTCTCTAGGGCTTTACCTGTTCTGCATATTTCTTATAAATGGAATTCCACCATAGGAGACCCTTTGTAACTAGTATCAGTACTTCATTCCTTTCTATGTCTGAATAATATTCCACTTTGTGTATGTGCCACAATTTGTGTATCCATTCATCTGCTGATAGACATTTGGATTGTTTCCACTTTTGGCTACTGTGAACAGTGATGCTATGAATGTGCACGTGTGTGTATTTGCTCTCTCTCTTTTCAGTTTTTTCTGGGTATATAGCTAGGGGTAAAATTGCTGGGTCAAATGGTAACTCTGTGTTTAACTTTTTGAAAAACCACCAAATTGTTTTCCACAGCAGCTCAACCATTTTATATGCCTATCAACAATGCATAAGGGTTCCAATTTCTCCACATCCTTGGTAACACTTATTTTCTATTTTTTTTAATTTAAATATTTTTTTTAAATTATAACCATCCTAATGAGTGGTAGCTCATTATAGTGTTGATTTGCATTTTTATAATCACTAATGGTATTGAGCATCTTTTCATATGCTTCTTGGCCATATATCTTCTATGGAGAAATGTCTATTTAATTCTGCCTATTTTTTAACTGGGTTGTCTTTTTGTTGCTGAGTTGTAAAAGCTCTTTATATATTCTGGATACTAAACCCTTATTAGATATATGATTTGCAAATATTTTCTCCCATTCTGTAGATTGTCTTTTCACTTTCTTGATAGTGTCCTTCAATGCACAAAATTTTCTGATTTCGATGAAGTCCAATGTATCTATTTTTTCTTTTGTTGCCTATGCTTTTGGTGTCATATCTAAGAAATCATTTCCAAATCCGAGGTCATGAAGAATCACTCCTATGTTTTCTTCTAAGAGTTTTTGATTTTGGCTTTTATATTTAGGTCATTGATCCATTTTGAGCTCGTTTTTGTATATGGTATGAGGAAGGGTCACCTAACTTAATACTGACTCCTGTTCCCAAGCCCACCTCAGCTAGGCGTCCAACCTGGGACTTGTAGCCTGCAAGCAGCTGTCCCTGATGCCTGTACTGCTGAGAGTTACTTGCCCAGCATGGCCTGTTGGTCTGGGACAGCTTCCACTTTGTGTCAGCCTCCATGATGTGGGTTGCTTGCTTGGGCTGCTATTTCTTGACCGGCATTGGAATCCACTACATGGGACTTCCTCTCAGCCAACCAGCAAGATCTGTTCCTCCAGTTCCAGCCTTATCCCTGTGATTGGTCCTTAGCCGGACCCTTCTCTCCCCTGAGATTTAGATATCCTGCTACTGCACCAGGCCGCTCCAGCAGTATCTTGAGGCAAAAACGGGTTTCCTCAATAAAGTACAGTTGCTAAGGATGTGGACTCTGGAACTGGGGACCCAATTCCAGCTCTGCCACTTACTATGTGGGTGACTATAGAAAACTGTTTAACCTTTTTGTGCCTCAGTTTCCCCATCTGTAAAATGGCGATACTGTAATGATTACACCTACTTTGTAGGGTTGACGTGGCAATGAAGAGAGTTAATACACCGAAAGGGTTAAGAAGAGTGGCCAGCACATAGTAAACGCTCCATACGTGTTAGTTCTTGTTATTAATAGTAATGTCTAAAAATACCACTGTTCCTTGGGAAAGGTACTACAACCAGAAAAACAATTTAGTATGAACGAGCTTACCATTTTCCTAGGTCCAGGGTTGGTGGCGTGGGTTGGTCGCCTACCAGAAAGGAGGACAATAGATCTATCTTTACCAATGGCCACAGACAAGCAACTAGGCACAAGGAAGGAAGGAGAGGAGGAGGAGGGTGCAGGTCCCTATACCAATCTTGCCGGTTGCAAAATTCTGTTGGTGCCTCCCAGGTTAGATAAATCTGCAGCAAATTCAGTCACATGATACCTGTGATCTAATAAAATAGGCAGAAATCAGGAAGCTTATTTTGTTGAGTTGTCATGAGTTGTCCCCACTTCGAGCCCCTGTGCCCCTGATTTGCCTGCTGTGGAGTTCGGGGGTGGGCTGGGCTTGGGCGGCATCATGTTATCTTCCAGTATAATTACTTGCAGGTTTGTGTCCTGGGGGTAGAATCGCAAAGACACCCCAGAGTTACCTGTAAGGAAGCCTGGGAGGAGGACCCCTCCTGTCACCACCCCTGCGGCTGTGTCCTTTTCAGAGTTGCAGATGATTCATTCCCCGGAGGGAGGTTGGCCATCCGGATTCATTGTCTGTCTGGTTAAGCTCTGTGCAGCGCGACCAAAATAAAGGGGGAAAGTAGAGCTGTCTCAGCAAAATCTGCTGAATCAGAATTAACAAGAAAATCTTGTAACTAATGATCAGAAATTAAAATGTAGTCAGGAGCTGCGGGGTGATGCTGTGCAGGATGATGGAGCTTGAAACAGCTCCTATTCCAATCGCTGTGGGACCGAGGCTGGACTGTTCACAAGCTTGACTAGGTAAAAGGCTGGCCCCCCAGTGCCCTGGCGGTACCACTCCTGGACAGAGACTTCTCCCCCCACGCCAGCCCTCCACTTCTCCCATCAAAGGTACCTTGCTTTTCTGTAGCATCTCCAGCTTACAATCCATATCTCATCAGATACTCCTGACAGCCTCAGGGGACAGGTGAAACAGCTGAATGCTACATGTCCGTCTTGCAGAGATGAGCACTGAGGTGCCGAGAGGTTATGCAAGTAAGCGGTAGGGCTCGACCTGGGATTCAGGTTTTTGAACTACCGGAATTTCTGTACAAAGCCATCCTGTGCACAGTCTTCTTTAATTTAGCCTTTCTGTAAACCTAGATTTTCATGTAGTGTGTGCTTAGAGGCCTTTGTACTGCAGCATGCTGGCAAATATTGGAGTCTGAAGTGCCGAAGTGTGGTTGTTTTCTATATTTTAAATGTTAAAAATAGCTTTCATTACAACAAAAGTCAAATATTTTCTTGCCTGCCTAACTCTAATAACACTTAACATGTTTTACAGAATAATTCGGATCTGGGGCTGCATCGAACCGTGAGTATTTTTAGTCTTGGAGCAGGTGTCTCAGCAAGCTATGGAGGATGAAAAGCAGGGGTGTGGAAGGAAAGGATCCCGCAGTGTCACCATGCCACCTTGTCCTTTGGACAGCTGTCGTGGCCACCGAATCATCAATGTCACAATTGGCTGCACCTCACCTACCAGAGTGGTCACCAGCGGGGCAAGAGCCTGCCGTCTACCTGCTGGGGGGAGATAGTGTGATCTGACTTGAACTTTATTTGTATATGTCTCCCTGGGGAGACAGAGAGGAGACGGTTCCTCCCAGAGGAGAGAGCTGCCTTCTTCAATTTCAGGGAAGCCTTGGAGGCATACTGAAAAAAAAACTAAAAGAAGCCCCAGGAGACTGGGGTGCTAGTCTTCCCTTTGGTACTTAATAATCTTGAGGTCTTAAGGAAACCATTCTCCTCTGTACCTCATTTTCCACATCTCTAAAATGGGGATAATCATGCTTCCCTTGTAGGGTTGTTGAAAAGTCATATAAATACTTACATATTTATATTGTAAATAAATATATGCATAAATAAATATACAGCTATAAATATTTACATACTTACATGTATAAATAAATACATATGCTCTGCTTATCCCATACTAGGGATCCAATGATGAGATACGTGTTTATTAGTAGCAATAATATTGGCAATAGTACCTGTATGGTAAGAGCAGGAGGCATTTGTTAAATATTTTCTAGATTTGACTTCCCCTTCCTCTACAAATATGCAAACATGTTCTTCCACTAAAAGTCTCACTCAAATCCCATTTCAGTGTGAAACCTCCCTGAGATGCAATCTGGAGTCATCACTTCCTCCTCAGTGGTCCTTGTCTGCATCTCTCATTAGACCAAACGTTGTTCCACCCAAGAGCATCCTTTCTCCTTATGGGACCTGGGGCACAGGCGGCATCGGGATGGTCCGGGCAGAGTGGGGGAAGATGTTAGGACTTGGTGTGTGGGTGGTGGCAGGTAAAAGATGAGAGGTCAGGACAGGAGCCTTGGCAAGGGCAGGAAAGTCCATATGGCCAGCCCGAGACCAGGAAGCAAGTGTGAGGACAAGGAAGAGTCGGGGTGGGAGGGCCACAGCTGAGTGATGATGCCAAGTTCAAGGTCTGTTGTCCAGCCAGGGCGGTGGGCCAGCAGAGGTTCAAACGGGTGGGTGGTTGGCATCAGGGCCATGTGGCCTATGGCTTCAGAACCCCAGATTCAGGGTTAGGCGTGGGAGGCAAGGGCGCACAGACCCCTGTGAGGCCACCAGCATCACTTAGATACAGGTCCCCAGGCTCCAGCCCCAGATTGTGAGGGAGTAAGTCAGATGCGCTGTCAGGAGAGATCCTGGCTTTCCTGCTGCGTGAGTGCCTGTGCTCACCAGGCGATGACTGGAGAAGGCCCGGTAACAGCGGTGGCCTTGAAACTTAATTAGAGACTTAATGAAGGTTTACTGAGAGGCAGGGGGTCTTCGAGGCACATGAACCAGATGCTCAGAAAGTGAGTGTGATAAAACAAACACTTTGTGGGAAAAAAAAAACTTTAAAAAGAAGAACAAACAACACCTTGAGGCTCAAGAAGCCAAGGTCAAGCTCAGCTTATGTAAAAATAAAAAGGGCAGAAGCCATTTTCTGAAGAAAGCTCCACGTGGAAATGTGGTCCTGAGGGCCCCAGGTCTCACTCCAGGATGTCCTGTCTCAGTTTTGCACCTTCGAACAGACCCACAAAGAGTAGCAGTGTCTGAGTGAGAGAGTACAATTAGTACGAATGGGTAAGGTTTTGAATCCTTCCCCTGTTGACTCGGTCAACTTCTAGAGGATTTTCTCCTACCTTTCAATAGAAATCTAAGGCTCTAAGCTAAGACCCATCCCCTGAGAGGCTGGGAGCGAGAGGAGACCACTGTGAGGACACCCATGTCAAGAAGCTTTGGTTTATGAGAAATATTTATTTGTTCTCCTTCATGAAAATGTGCTCGCCGCAACGTGGCGGGCTCAGCTCTCTTTCTCTCCCTTATGTCCAGAAAGCCAAGCCTGGCATAAATCTCCCAGGCAGGAAACTGATAGATTGTTCTGTAGAGAAACTGAGGGGAAATGCCCACTATATTGACTATTGGGATCCCCCCACTAAAAGGCCAGATCCCCTTTGACCACCCTATGGTTCAGCTCACCGGACGGCATGCTCCGCCTGAGCACACAGAATTTCTAGCTGTCTTAGTGTCTCATGCTGAAGTGGACACTTACCGCCATAAATTATTAGAATTTCGAGGAAATCCTCCAACCTGAAACAGAACAAAGCAAACCAACAGATAAAAGACAGCTAGAGAATTCCGTAAGGGTGTACAAAGGAAAAGAAACCATCTAACATTCAAAGAAATAGTATAAGAAAAAACCTCCAGAAATACAGCATGTAAGGGGTTCCAAACTGGAATTTGGAAAAATCAGAAGACCAGGTATGAGATAGTTTAAAGGCTTCCAGAGAAGTGGGGGGGGGGGAGGGGGAGGTAGATAACAAACTAAAGGAAATGATTACACTGATATCAGACGTCTCAGGGGCAGTGGCGGAGGCTAGAAGGCAATGAAACAATTTTTGGCAGGCAATTTATCATGTGTTGTGCATGTCTGAATGCCTTGTGATCGTGGCATTGACTGCCTTTTGTCCTGGACTGTCTTCTCAAGCACGTTTTATAGGGAACAGCCTTGGAAGACAGTGTTTTTCTCCAGAGTGAAAGGCGGTATGCCCATTATAAAAGATTTGGGTTCCTTAAGCCCAGGGTTCCTCTCTTATAATGCAACTCATTGTGTGTGTGTGTGTGTGTATGTGTGTGTGTGTGCAGGTGTCATCTGGCTCTCTTTACATGACCCCGTGAGAATTGGGGTTAGGGCAATTAGTACAAAAAATGCTGGTATCCTGACTTCTGCCATTTTTGTGAGTAATAAACTGCCCTTTATCACTGCTGCAGGAGTCTTGTGTCGTCTACCAGCATCCATGAAACCGTGGCAGACTAATTTGTTAGCTTGCAAGTAGGGTGAAACCTCGAAACTCTTCACGGTACTTGACAACAATGCTTTCGCAATTCTGAATGAAAATGATTTTCACCTTAGAATTTAATACACAACCAAAGTAGAAGACAAATGTGAAATAGAATAAAGACATTTTTCGGGTTCAAAATTTTTACCTTTACAAATTCAAATTCAAAAAATTTACCTCCAATGTACCCCTTCTTAGGAATGTACTCAAGGATGTTCTATGGCAAAAAATGAATCAAGAAATCAAGAAATAAGAAAATATATGATCCAGGAAAGAGGGAAACCAAAATTGGAGGTTGAAGAAGGAAATTCCTAGGATGTTTGCTATGTAGCACGCGCAGAAAGCAACTAGTAACGTTGGACCCTTTGATCAGAGAGCCTTGGGGGAAAGAACTCTCTTGAGGGAAAGAATAACAAGGGCATGATGATTTGATTGAGTTTATGGAAAGTATTATTATGACATGTTGGAAAATTTGGAGAAAAGTGTAAAAGATTCACAGAATACCAGGGCAGCGAAAAAAAATTGAGGCAATTATTAATTCCAGGAAAAATAAAAAAGATTGTCCAAGAATGGAGCTTTGGTTGTAATTCACTATTTGGCTCAGTATGTAAATGCTGATTATCGATTTTACCAAAAATTATTTTATGAATGTGTGACAGGAATACAAGGAGAAGAATGTGGGCAACGGTGTGGAAAAACTAAATCCTTCTCTACCATGGCATGAAGTCAATAGATAAGGTCTAAAACTTATATTTCAGGACACAGCAGAATAATTTTTAAATTATGGAGGTAAATGCCAGGAGAAAGACCTAGAAGTGTGCATGGTGGTTGTCTCTGGGGAGAGCGAGTGGAATAGGGAATGTCTATATGGAAACATTACTTTGAACAGCTATAACTTTGATAAAAATAAAAATTCAAGTTTTCTAAAGAGACAAAGATAGCTGTTACAGCCTTTTAGTGGGTTCAATCTACTTTTTATCAGTCAAACTGGCCAAGTCATTATCATCTCCAAACCTCAATTTTTCTTCTCACAAAGGGGAAAGACAATTTTAAAATGTGTTATACTTTGAACTTCTTAGTTACACTGTATATAATATTGTTCTCATGTTTTTCTTGATTAGGTTTTCTAAAAAGTGAAACTTTCTTGAAGGAAAGGAAGGAGAACAGAGGCCTGGGATCTGGAGCTGAACGGGTTCCAGTCCTGCCTGCCGCCCACCTTCCTGTACTTACTGTGTGTCCTTGGACAAATTACTGCACCGCTCTGAGCCCTGTGGATCAGATAACACCACCGTTCTCCTGGGGCAGTTACAGGCAGGCCTGAGGATCTTATCCCACTGTAGCCTCAGTAGACCTGGTTACGTGCACGTGGTAGGCATCCACTAAGTATTGATTTGATTTGAGCAAGTGAAGAATGATTTCTAAAGACGTTTTAAAATGGAAGCAAGTGGCTGTTATAATTTGGGCACATGCCTGTCAAGAAGCTGGGGTTGGACTAGAGATGCTCTTTTCAAAGTTCTGTTCATGCTTAGTATTCTAGACTTTTCTTTCATTCTGCCGTAGAAATACAGAATTCAGGGTAATACAGTTGGGCTGTTGAAATTAGAAAGAATTGATAGAGAAGATGCAGAGATAATCGAATCTGGTTTTTACAGCAACGGCTTGTTTTATAATGGCGAATTCTCAGCAGAGGAAGGGACTTAACCTTCAAGTCATGCTCCTGGCATTGTAGCGTCTGGTTCTGGAATCTGAACCACCTCCTGTGGTTGGAACGTGCCTGCCCGTGGCCGGCATGGTTGGCAGTTAACCTGGAAGCTGATGCGGTCTGCGTATCCCAAAGCCAGCTGCGGCAGGGGAGGGTGGTGTGTGGCCATCCCTTTGCACTCCTGGCCTACTGCTCTGCCATCCTTAGGTGGTCAGGCTGCGCAGGGAGAATGCTGGGGAACCCCAAGGATAGTGGTGGGGGGACCCTTCTGACCCTGCTCCCTGCAGGCAGCTTTAGAAGTCCCTGAGGTTCCTGTGAGGTGTGTGTTGTCAGGGCTCCAGGGCAGCGGCTCAGAGCACCTGCTTGTCCATGGACACAGGCTATTGTCAAAAGTTCTCCATCAGCTTCACCAACCAGCAGAAAAAATTCTTGGTGGTTAGAATGAACCATGGCCACTTTGTGCCATCCAAGGTGCAAGG
>CAUYSK010057337.1:0-11890 GCA_963575035.1 Avahi laniger
GCCTGTAGTCCCAGCTACTCGGGAGGCTGAGGCAGGAGGATCGCTTGAGCCCAGGAGTCTGAGGTTGCTGTGAGCTAGGCTGACGCCACGGCACTCTAGCCCGGGCAACAGAGTGAGACTCTGTCTCAAAAAAAAAAAAAACAAAACAAACAAACAAAAAAACAAAACAAAAAAAAAACCAAAACTATTTTCATAGTAATACGAGAGGTTGCCTTTATTTGTTTATTTTTTTCTTTTTCTTTTTGAAACATAGTCTTACTCTGTCGCCCGGGCTAGAGTGCCATGGCGTCAGCCTAGCTCACAGCGACCTCAAACTTCTGAGCTCAAGGATCCTGCCTCAGTCTCCTGAGTAGCTGGGACTATGGGAATGCACCACCATGCCCCGCCAATTTTTCTATTTTTAGTAGAGACAGGGTCTCACCCTTGCTCAGGCTGGTCTTGAACTCCTGAGCTCAAGTGATCCTCCTGCCTGGGCCTCCCAGAGTGCTAGGATTACAGGCATGAACCACCACACCTGGCCTAGAGTTTGTGTTTTTCACTCACATTTTCTCATGAGAGTGCAGTGGAGTTTTCCAGAGGCTATATGATACATGCATTTGTGGCAGATTGAATGGAGAAGCAGATTAGAATCCAGTGACATATATAAGGGTCCTTCAGAAAGTTCATGGAAAAATAGAATTAAACAAAGAAATAAAATATATTTTCCATAGATGCCTTAAAAAAAAAAAGATCTTATTTCTCAGTATAAGCTCCACTAAAGTTCAAGAAAATTTGGGTGTTTTTTTTCTTTTTCTTTTTCTTTTAATTTTTAAAAATTTAAAAGAAAGATTACAGGGCTAGTTGATTCGACAGGTGAGTTGTTACACATGCCTTAGTGGATTCCGACTTGCATGGCCACCGTCCTGCTAAGAAAATTTTGTAAGTGATGATACTAGCTATTTAGTACATCTCTAAAAAACTGAGTGTCCCGGTAATTTAACCATGTCAATGCAGCCTTTTTTATATTATTAACTGAAGAAAAATGGGTGCCCTTTAATAGGAAGATTAGGAAACAAAAAGAACTCAGAAGGAGCCAAATCAGGACTGTAGCTGGGTGCAGTGGCTCACACCTACAATCCCAGCACTTTGGGAGGCCAAGGCGAGAGGATTGCTTGAGGCCAGGAGTTCAACACCAGCCTGGGGCAACATAGCAAGACCTTGTCCCTTTAGAAAAATAAACGAACAAGTACAGGGTGTGGTGGCTAACGCCTGTAGTCCCAGCTACTTGGGAGGCAAGAGCATCACTTGAGCCCAGGAGTTGGAGGTTGCAGTGAACTATGATGATGCCACTGCACTACCCAGGGCAACGGAGTGAGACTCTGTCTCAAAAACAACAACAACAACAACAAAATCAGGACGGTAAGGCAAATCTCTAATGATTTCCCATTGAAACTCAGGTAAAATTGCCCTTGTTTGATGAGAGGAATAGGAAGGAACATTGTCATGGTGGAAGACTCTCTCTTGAGGCTTTCCTGGGCACTTTTCTGCTCAAGCCTTAGTTTTCTCAAAATACTTTCATAATAAGCAGATGTCATCATCCTTTGACCCTCCAGAAAGTCAACAAGCAAAATGCCTTGAGCATCCCAAACAACTGTTGCCATGACCTTTGCTTTTGACTGTTCCGCTGTTGCTTTCGCTGGACTCTGTCCCCTCTCCATAGCGGTGGCTTCGATTATGTTTGGCTCCAGGACCTAACGGGGGAAGTCATGTTTCAGCTGTTACAATTTTTCGAAGAAAGTCTTCAGGCTTTTGATCCCAGTTGTTTAAAATTTCCATTGAAAGCTCTTCTCTTGTCTGCAGCTGATCTGGGCTTAGCAGTTTTGGCACCTGCTGAATGGAAAGTTTGTTCAGCTTTAATATTTTGTAAGAATTGTGTGAGCTGAGCCCATTGAGATGTCTATGGTATTGGCCATTGTCTCTGTTGTTAATTGTTGGTCCTCCTCAATTAGGACACAAACAAGATTAACTTTTTCCTTAAAAATTGATGTGGATGGTATGTCGCCGTGGGCTTCATCTTTAACATTGTCTCATTCCTTCTTCTTTTTTTTTTAATGAAGACAGAGTCTTGGTCTGTTGCCCAGGCTGGAGTGCGGTAGCAGGATCATAGCTCACTGCAGTCTTGAACACCTGAGCTCAAGGATCCTCCTGCCTCAGCCTTCTAAGTAGCTGGGATTACAGGTGGGAGCCACCATGCCCGGCCTGTCTCATTCATTCTTAAAACGAGTTATCCATTTGTAGACTGCTGATTACTTCCAGATACTATCCTCATAAACTTTTTATAAAGCATCAGCGATTTCACCCTTCTTCCACCCAAGCTTCACCACAACTTTTTTTTTTTTTTTGTCTTTCTTATCTGGGTGATGGGATTCACCACAAATTTGATGTTTATTCTTTCTTCAATTTTAGCAGAATTCATGTTGCTCTGATAGGGGCTCTTTTCAAACTGATGTCTTATCTTTGTGCATCAAACTAGATCCCATTTAGACATGTTATAACAAATTAGTATGAGTTTATTTTGGTGGAAAAAATTTTGAAATCCATGCATAGTTTTTTCATAATATGTATTTTCCATGAACTTTTTTGAAGAGCCCCCCATATTAAGTTAGACATAAAAAAAAAAACGAAAACAATGGCCAAGTTCAGTGACCCCAGAGAAATGCCACCGGCACAGCACAGCTCACTAGGCCAGCCGTAGTGATGCAGTCCTGCCACCTGTCCAGCACGTGTGCCCTGCCCCATGCTGCTCTGCACCAGCTGATCTGACTTTGCCTCCCCCTCAGGCACATGGTGTTCCCTGACTCTCCGTTCCCCAGAAGCTCCTTCTCAGGCTCGCACCCCCAGAAAGCCTTCCCTGACTGCCCTGCTCAGGTCAGGAGCCCGTTCCAGGTGCTCAGGGCACTATTCTCCTCCCATTTCACACTGAACGTCACCCTATTTCTAGACTCCAAGATCCTTGAAGAGGAGGATTTCTTTACTGCTGTATCCCCAGAGCCTAGAATGGTGCCTGGCACACAGTGGAAACTTAGTAAACACTTGCTGAATGAATGGCTTGAAGAATGCATGCCCCCCACGTGCACCTGGCAAGCAGCCCTCCCGAGCCCCATTCAACTCCCAGTACAGAGCAGGGCTGTGCTCTGGCTGTCTGGCTCTGCCTTGGCACAGGAGGCGGCTGCCCAGGGCTCCCTGCCACCTGCTGCCTCCTCTTGTTGTGTTGCCCTGACCAGGCTCCGAGAAGAAGCTGGCTGCACTCCACACTTTTCCCATCAATGGCCAAGACATGAGGACACCAAGACATGGGCACACAACCCAGCCATGGGCACCTTCCCCAGGCATAACAGCTGCCCAACTTGGTCAGAGCTGACCCTGCCAGGGACACCCAGACCAATCCAGGGCACCAGGCACAAGCAGCAGCAACACATACCACACAGCCTGCCCCACACGTCATTCCATAGGTACTGTTCCCTCACAGTAAACCGATGCTCAGAAGCCTGAGTACTTTTCTCGAGGTCACTAGGCTAGCGCGGGGGATGGAGGGGGGACGCTGGGTTGGACTCAAGCTATTCTGCTGCTAAAGCCTGTCATCTCATCCCTGTCCCCATTCTGTAGGTCCAGGAGTGGTCCAGGGGCCACTCCCTGGTGAGGAGCTCAGGGCCAGGCTGATCCCCTGGAGCCGGGATCTGCTCCCAAGGGCCAGGACAGGAGGAGGAGCATCCAGGGATAGGCAGGGAGTGAACAAGCAGCAGCCCTGGGCACCCGGCAACTCACTCCAGTGTGGGCAAGAGTCCTGGCGGCTCAGGGTAATGGAGAAGGTACAGCCACCACCACTGCCCCAGGCAGCAAGTGAGCACTTGGGCCCTAAAAGTAAAAGGGATACCATGTCCTCCAGGCCACAGGTCCCTGCCATCAGCCTTGCCCCAGAAGTTGTCATCACCCTACCCTAACCCACACGCTTTAGCAGAAAGCCCAGGGTCTGGCCCCACTGTCAGGAAGAGGCAGCAGCTGACCCTGCAGCTGCAGGAAAAGCAGGTCTGATCTCCAAGCCTTCCAGCCTCCTCAGGGAAGCTGGGAGGATGAGACACAGGGTCCCAGGTTAGTGACAGGGACACTGCTCACAAGGCTGCCTAGTAGAGCTGTATGAGCTAAATTCTGCGTAATTCAGGGGGCACTATTTGCCTGCACTAAGATGTGAATTGTACCCATGGGAGTGATGTCACTGGTAGTCCTGCTGCTCAGCTGTCCCATCCCTGGGAGAGAGGGCAGGAGAGGAAGAGGGAGCCCTTTCCCTGTTCAGGAGCCTCCCACGGCTTCACCACCTCGCTCACCCCAACCCCTCATCTAAAGAAAGAACCATATTCCAGCACAGCACAGAAAGAGACCAGTTTATGGATAATAGCATGGAACGGACTGGGTAAGTTCCAGGGCCTGTAGTGATGAGCTTCCCAGGAATAGACAGACAGGAGTGGCCCAGACAGACCAGCAGACAGAGGAACAGGGAAACAAAACCAAATGCGTAAACAGTTGTGTCCAGGCATCAGATCCAGCTCTGCCCTGGGCACTTGGTGGAGCAGGGCTGACAGGGGCCTCCTTCCTGGTAGGGCCCCTCTCCTCACTCCCCGCTGCCCTCATCCGGCATGCCAGGGCCTTTGGCAGGTAGAGTTTCCAGGGCTTGGAATGGTCAGTCGGGGTGGGCAGAGGATCAAGGCTCTTGGAGACTCCCTGGAGAGGTGGAGGGCTGGGTGGTGTGGGTTAGCAGCACTGGGGGGAATCTGGCCAGGCTCCAGGTGCCTGGGGTGGGGCCACTGCTCAGCAGGGCCCCTGCGTCCAGGGCAGGCCCCCCACCCTGCCCACCACACCAACATGGTGCAATAAATAAAGTTTCAAGTGGTTAAGTCAGTGTTGAACAGGAGAGCTGGAGGCTTGCACACAGGCAGGGGCTTAGGAAGAGAAGCCCCAGCCACCATGTCCTGTCAGTGGGCTCTGTGTTAAGTCAGTCTTGGGCATTGGAGTGGATGTCTGGCCCTGATGTCCACCTGGGCCCTCCCTGCAGTGGCTCAGCCCCTCAGACCAGTGCCAAAGCCTGCTCGGTGTGGCAGAAGCAGGGCAGCAGGGTGCCCACAGCGTCCACGATGGCTGCCAGGTGCTCATCCTGTGCCTGAGGCCCACAGAGCTGCATGAAGTCTGCCAGCCGCAGCAAGTACTCAAGGTTGTGGCCAGAGAAGCCGCGGCAGGCCAGGATCTGCGTAGCGATGGCCTCCTCAGGCGCAGGGCCCAGGTAGCCAGGGTTCTGTGGGGTGGCCACATAGGCCAATGCCTTGAGTGGTTGGTCAGGGGTATCTTGAGGATAGAAAGTGACCTCCTTGGTATCGTAGCCGCCAAGCACTGCCTCCCGCACATTCAGGTACTTCAGGGCCTCGCTCACCTGCTCGCCTCGCACCTGGTACGCCACACCCCAGGTGCAGCCCTAGGAGGAAACAGGGACATCTGGGGTCAGTTACAACAGCTCCTTGCTACCTCACCCCCAGGCCCCTAGCCCCAGGGTTGTGCTCTATAAAGGACATGGGTGGCCAGCTGAGGAGCCATCTGGTAGCAACACTCAAGCCCTTACTCCCTCTTTCTTAAGGGTTGACGAGATGGTCTAGCCCAGGGGACGACAGGATTCCTATTGAAAGTGTGGTCCAGGAACCAGTGGCATCACCTGTAAGCTTGTTAGGCATGCTGCATCTCAGGCTCCACTCTAATCCTACTGAGTTAAAATCTGCATTTCAACAAGCTCCTCAGGTGATTCTCCTGAGAAGCACTGAGCTAGACCAGCTTCTCCCCTGCCTGAGAGGCGTCAGGTCTAGCTCCCAGGCAAGGGGCTCTGAGCTCTGTCTGTCTGCACCCCTCCACGTTGGGCCCCACGGTCCCCCTCTTGGCTAAGGCGCTTACCTCATGATCTTCCAGGAGAGTCACCACACGGCCAGGCTAGAGGGGGAAGAAAGATTTTGAATAAGACAAGTTAGAAATCAGCTCTGCCATCAGTGCAAGGAAACCCTCAGCCCATTGGTACAGGCCTCAGAGAGCCCCACTCTGGAGGCTCAGAGTCACTCGTGCAGGGGCATGTGGGGAAGTGATGTATAGATGCAGGAGAAACATTAAGATAGATACGGGCCGGTGGCCCGTAATCAACACAGGAGTCTGCAGGTTCACAGATTCCAGCCATCACAGTGATCCACCGCGCACACACATTGAAGCCACAAACTCCAGACACGGGTTTACACATGTCCCTCCATCGGCCCCAAGAGCCCCGAACATTCTAGGGCACCAGCGCCCACTATCCTGCCCCCATCCCCCTCATTCCCCTGGACACAGTCGGATGCTCACCATCTTGTCGCTGCCCCGATGGAAGGTGTCTCCCTGCCAGAAACGGCGGCTGTAACCGCGCACGAAGCCCACACGGCTGTCGCTATAGGCGAAGTCGGGCCTCCACACCAGGGAGCCGTACCCGAAAATCCACAGCGCTTGAGCATCGCCGTCGTCCCGGGGGTGCTGAGCGGAGAGCTCAGGGGACGGCGAGCGGGGCGGGGTGTTCGGGGCTGCGGATTCCTGCTTCATGGTGCCGGGCTCAGGAATGGGCCCAGGCGGCCTCCGGGGCTGGTCTCCGGCGAGGGCACGGAAAGACCGACGGACGCTCACACCTGGCCTGGCACCGTTCGGTCGCTCCAGTTGGGTGCCCCTTACGGAGGCGCCCTTTAAACCCTCTGGCCGGGAGACCCCGCCCACCGCGGCCAGCTGCCGCGGTGATTGGGGCGGGGCAAGTCCCCTTTTGGCCAATCACCCTCGGATTTTGCTCCTCTCTTAACCGCGCCGCCCTCTGAGTGGGTGGCTGAGCGGTCTGCCCCGGGCCCAGCGCGCTCACTGATTGGTTCGGCTCCACCTCTGTAGCAAACCTGGCAGGAGTGATGCAACGGCAGGGGAGGTTTCTCCAGAGCCGGCATGCAGCAAGGGTGCTACGGATTGCGTCAGGTGGCGGGCAGTGGGCACTGGTCGGGCACCGACACGGGCATCGGGCGTATCCCCGGAGGCCCCTCCATGGCTTGGGCCCCGCAGGAGCCACGGCGGACGGGTCCCAGGTGATGTCTTCCCAGCGGTCTTGCCCGTGTGCCTGGCCGCGTCACTGCCACCCCAGACAGCGCGGACTCCGTCCCAAGGCCAGTGCAAGGCACGTCCAGAAGGAGCGCTCTGGGCGGCGTAATCTCTTCTCTCCCAGGCCCCGCCTGACAGCCATGCACTGCAGGAAAGCTGTCTGAGGCACCCTCCGCATTCCAGTCAGGTGCCTCATGCCGTTGGCCCGCGTGAGCAAATGGAGAAACTGAGTCACGGGGGCCACAAGGGGTTCTGCCGAGATTGCAGGGCTGAGTCAGGCCAGACGCCAGGAGCTTACAGGCCTCACGTGAGGTCTACGCCCCCGACCAGGTGCAGGACCCCCGGAGCCCAGGCAGGCTCCAGGAAGAACTTGTCAAAGCACTTGGAATAGCAAGCCCAGGCCATTGCTTAGGCGGTGGTGGCCACACCTACTAAGAGAGGCCTTAAAGATAGGAAATCCAAGCCAATCTTGCCCCTCGGTGGTGCGTTTAGTTCTTCCCGGAAGGGAGATTTTGCAGCAATGGTGCAGTTAACCCTTGGGCACCGAGGTTCCAGGAGCTGCTAGCAAGGAGGACCCTGTTCAGGCTGTGAGCAGCTACCGGCCTTTTCCCTTGGCTTCTGGCCTCCCAGCAGAGTGGGCCCACTAAGCAGCAAAAAGGTACTGCCCCCTGGAGATGTCTCTGACTGGAAAAGAGAAAAGGAGGCAGCTCAGGGCCTTCCGCTCCCGGAACTGGCTCTGGGAAAGGGCTGGCAATATGGTTTCTCATTCGATTCTAATTAGATATTTAAACTAAAAATTATCTGCACACTACAAATACTCATTCAAAAGGCATCTAAGATATATTTCCCAGTGGGAACGTTGCACAATGATGTGTATAATATGAAGCTATTTCTTTAAGAACAAGTTATACATTAGTATTTGTGTATGAAATAATCTGAAAGAATATACTGTTAGAGGCTGTCGCCCAAGGAGGACTATGAGTATTAAACCTAAACATTTATGAACAGGTTTGGATTTTTACAAGGAGCATGAATTACTTTTCCATTTGGAAGAAAAAACACAGGCAAAATGATCATTTTTGGTTATTTCTCTTTCTCTTTCTTTCCATTCCCCATGTTCACTCTCCCCTCTTCTCTCTCTCCACCCCCTTTTAGTTCATATGAGCACCCCCTTAGCTGCTAGCTTCTTAGAATAACCTCTTCTCCACTCACCACTGTTGAGTAGTAGTAGGATGGGGGTGGAAACCAGCACCAGCATATTGCTGGAAGAATCTGAATTGGCACAAACAACCCTTTGAGAAGGCATCTTAATGATATAAATCAAAAATCATAAAATGTCCCTGCCCTTTGACCCCATTACTTCCACTCCAGAAATTATTCAAAATATGGGAAAAGCCATATTCCTGAAAATTTTCAATGCATTGTTACTTATTATAGCAAAAACAAAAGAAGAAAAACTACTTAAATACCCAAAAATAGCTAAATGTTTAAGTAAATTATGGTCAGTTCACATGATGGAAAAATAGACTCAGATACACACACAAAAGAAACAACTCAAATATCCAGCAGTAGAAGATTAGTTATATAAATTTTATATAATCCATTAAATCCATGCAGCCATTAGAAACAATTATGTATGCCTATATTTATTGACATGGAAACATATCTATGATGTATAATTAAGTGAAAAATCAGGTTATAAAGTAATCTAGTATAACTTTTTAGGCCTGAGCGGTGGCTCTCGTCTGTAATCCTAGCACTCTGGGAGGCTGAGGTAGGAGGATCACTTGAGATCAGGAGTTTGAGACCAGCCTGAACAAGAGTGAGATACAGCTCTACTAAAAATAGAAAAAATTAGCTGGTCAACTAAAAACAGAAAAAAAATTAGCCAGGCATGGTGGTGTGCACCTTGTAGTCCCAGCTACTTGGGAGGCTGAGAAAGGAGGATCGCTTGAGCCCAGGAGTCTGAGGTTGCTGTGAGCTAGGCTGATGCCACAGCACTCTATCTCGGGCAACAGAGTGAGATTCTGTCTCAAAAAAAAAAAAAGAAAAGAAAAGAAAAAAAAGAAAACAATATAGTAAAAATGTCTATAATTGGGACATTTTTATGTCCCAATAAATGGGAACTATCACATGCACTATGATTAAAACTATTAAAAACAAGATGCTGCTGGGCGCGGAGGCTCACGCCTGTAATCCTAGCTCTCTGGGAGGCCGAGGCGGGTGGATTGTTTGAGCTCAGGAGTTCGAGATCAGCCTGAGCAAGAGCAAGACCCCATCTCTACTAAAATTAGAAAGAAATTAATTGGAAAACTAAAAATATATAGAAAAAATTAGCCAGGCCTGGTGGCACATGCCCGTAGTCTCAGCTACTTGGGAGGCTGAGGCAGTAGGATCACTTGAGCCCAGGAGTCTGAGGTTGCTGTGAGCTAGGCTGACGCCACGGCACTCACTCTAGCCTGGGCAACAGAGTGAGACTCTGTCTCAAAAATAAAAAATAAAAAATAAAAAATAAAAAATAAATAAAAACAAGATGCATGAGGAATAAAGGTGGGGGCATCAAAGATGATGGGTATATTGGGGTGTTAGAATTATGGGGGTTTTTTCCTCTATTTTCCAAATTTTATGAAATGTAATTTTTAAATAATAAAAGTTATTTTTAGCCAGGTGCAATGGCTCATGCCTGTAGTCATAGCTACTTGGGAGGCTAAGCTAGGAGGGTGGCTTGAACCCAGGAGTTTGAGGCCACAGTGAGCTATGATCATGCCACTGCACTCCAGCCCAGGACGCTGTCTCTATTAAAAAAAAAAAAAGTTACTTTAAAAGAGTAGTTAGTGGTTTTCTCATGGGTGAAGGGTGAATAGCATATCTGAATCATCTGGGGAACATTTTCACAATGCCCATTCTCAGACTTTCTCCCACTCGAACCAAAGTCCCAGGTTTTAATAACTCCTTTGATAATGTCCTCAATAACCTGATCTTGCTCCAGGCAGAATTAGACACTCTCTCCTCCGGGCTCCCACATCCCTTTAAGTCACTTCTGTTTATGTATCTGTCCCTTCCCCCTTGTGCTTACAACAGAAATAACCATTTATTGAATGCTTACCGTGTGCCAGGCAGTTTGCTAAACACTTTTACATCCATTCTAATTATAAATTTCTTCACTACTTTGTGAGGTAAATATTATTTCATAGATGAGCAAACAAGAAAGGTAACCTACTCACAGTGACATAGCAGTAAATAGTTGCACCAGGGTCCAAAGGCAGGTAGTAGTGCAGCTCTGAAGCCCCCCTGCTGGTAATCCTTGGACATCCTGCCTCCCACTAACTTGAGAGCTCCCCAAGAGCAGGGTTCATCTCTGAAGGCCCAGAGGAATGAACACAGTGCCGGCATGTGGAAGGTTCTTCACAAACGTAAGCAGAGCAAGTGAAGCTCTCCCTTGGAAAAGGCCAGGGCCATGTCTCATGTGCTGCATGACGCAGGTTCAACTTTGACCCTCTCAAAATAGGAATCTCCACAGAACTTGGTCAAGGGGATCTTGAACACTTTCCTGGGAACATGTCTTGCCTGCTCCCATTCCTTGCTTATTCTTGCCCACAATATTTGTCTCTTTTCCTCCCAGAGGAACAGTTCCAGGCAGTAAACCACCCACTTAGCTGGTTCCTCTGTAACATCAGCAGCAAACCCTTCCCATCTTTCCTTCTAGAATCTGCTCAGGAAGGGGCTGCAGACATCAAACCCACAGAGGTAGCAGCTCATGAGAGGTGATCAACCCAAGTATCACCTCCATCTTGCAGAGTCCACATGCTTTACACATGATGCACACGTGGTAGCTTCCTATTTTGGACTTTCCCCAAATTAATCTTTCCTTATTGTTCCCCTTCAGGTGGTTACTTCTCATCTCCTTGTGATCTATTCCTTCCTGCTTCTCATTCCAGACACTGAAATCAACACCTGGTGTTAGTGAGCATAGTTATCTGAAGCAAAGAAAGGCTGCGTTTCAGGAACTAGAGAATTAGGCTAATTTTATATGCTAAATGGTGAAATTGCCTGAGAAAGCTGCTGATTTCTGAAGGATGAAAAACCTTCCAAGACACCAGCTCTAAATTCAGCTTGCTTGGATTTGAGCCCAGCCCTACCATTTACCGGCTGGGTGACCCCAGGCATGTTGTCTCTTGTCCTCAGTTGTCTCAATTGTGAAGGGGGAAGAAGAGTAACAGCATCTACCTTGTAGGGCCTGACAAAGATTGAAAGAAATAACACCTAAGCCAGTACCTGTCACACGGAAACGCTCGATTAATGTTGACTCTACTATTTTTACTTCACACTTTTCACTTTCCGTTTTATCCTGGGCAGAGCCATCGTCCGCCTCTCAGTCTGCCACAGCTCAGAACTGAGTAGGTCAGGAAAGTGATCAGGGTAAGTATTTTAGATTCAGTGGAAGAAATCTCTGGCCATCTCACCCTCCATTCTTCGTATGAAGTCCACAGATTATTCCAGCAAATAAGATGCTAAAGGAGTGTTTTCAAAAGGCAGAATGGGGGCTGGGCGCGGTGGCTCATGCCTATAATCCTAGCACTCTGGGAGGCTGAAGCGGGCGGATTGTTTGAGCTCAGGGAGTTTGAAACCAGCCTGAGCCAAGAGCGAGACCCCGTCTCTACTAAAAATAGAAAGAAATTAATCGGACAACTAAAAATATATGGAAAAATCTAACCGGGCATGGTGG
>CAUYSK010057338.1:0-17459 GCA_963575035.1 Avahi laniger
TTTCTTTCTATTTTTTGGTAGAGATGGGGTCTCGCTCTTGCTCAGGCTGGTCTCGAACTCCTGAGCTCAGAACGATCCGCCCACCTCGGCCTCCCAGAGTGCTAGGATTACAGGCGTGAGCCACCGCGCCCGGCCCTAAAATATTTAATTTTATAAAGGTAATCACTAGTAAAAGTAGGTTACAATTCTTCTAAATTATGAAGGCTAGATGATAGAAAAGATTGAAAAACGTTGGACAAAACACATGCCTATATACTATTACACTAAGATATTGCATATACAGAGTCAAGGAAAATAAGGCTTTCTGATACAATGATGGGGTAAATGGAATGAATTTATCTTTAAAAAGAAATGGACTGTAAAATGTAGCAAGAACTGTATGTTGCATATATGTGTGTGTACATGAACATGTTGAAATAAAAACAATGGGCAAAGATATGAGGCTAATTTTTCATAAAAATAAATCACAGATTAAACTATTAATATAGGAAATGGCTAAATACAAAGCAAAAGTCATTATATAAGACAAATCAGTTTACTATAAAACGCTGAATGAAGAGTGAAAATCCTCAGTGAAACCAGATACTGTTCTAAATACCATTAGTCAATGCCATTAAAGAACATGAAATAACATAAATGCATTATATGTTATATATTACATATAAGATTTTGTTATTTTATATATTATATTATTATAATATAGTGTCATATATTATAAATACCAGAAGATAAATGTATCAAAAGACAAAGGGATTATGGGGAGTTGATCAGAAGACAAAGAAATTATGGGGAGTTGTGTACCTGGAAATATTGTTAAGAACCACAGGAAAATATTTTCAAGACATTAGAGCTCACTAAACTTGTTGGTTATAAGTAAATGTTCAGTTAGCAACCCAATCGAACAGTGATGTAACTATAATAGAAAAAATAGAATAGAAATGTATAATATATATTACTAAATTATGTAATATATGTGTTTATAGCAGAATAGATCATTTCATTCATAGTAGCATTATGGCCAAAATAAAAACATCAACATAACATGGTGGAATTATGAGATACCTGCAATTCTTATATAAAGAAAATTTTAATTGTGCCACTTTAATAAAACTTGAAAAATAGACACATGCCTCATTTCTGGTTATAAAAGGATATTAACTCTACTCTGCATTTTACTTTTGACAATATAATCACAAAAAATAGAAAATAATAAGAGAATTATTTTAAAATTGAAAGAATGTTAGGTTTATTTGGAATAAAAAACTAATAATATCCAGTGACATTCTGGAAGTTGGAAGATGATGAGAAAAATTGTATTAACATTGATTGTTTACAAGAGTATAAATTTGTATAACATCTGTGAAGGCTATTTGGCAAATTTTATCACCTTTTAAAAGTAATTTAACCAATTAGGTTTTAAGGATTTATTCTTTAAAAATATTTTTTGTGAGCTCTCTCTCTCTCTCTCTCTCACTCTTCTCTCTCACATACACACTCCTCACCCAAAACAACAACAACAAAATACACTGCAATATTATTCATATCTGGGAGCAATGGTTGCAACAAATAAAGTTTATCTATAAGACAAATGGCATTTAACTGTTAAAAGAACCTGGTAGATGCATAAACGTTGTCCTAAGAAGTAACAATATATTCTTAAGAAGAAACAAATTTCACAGAACACGTTTAGGATGAATCAATTTTTCTTAAAATATAGCTGTTTATTATGTGTGTATTAGGAATTTAGAAGTGGATACATTAAAATATTAACAGTCAATATTTCTGGTGGTGGATTATTTGTGAACCTCAATTTCAACTTTACACATTTCTATATTATTTGAATTTTCAACTATATTTTACTTTTGTAATCAGTAAAACCAAGCCATTTTAAAAGAAAGATATAAGTTCTGTTAGTTCTTTCAGTTTTATTAAGGAAAGAATTTTATATTCTGGCCTAGATTTATTGAAGCACAAAGTAAAGAAAATAGGAGGATGCAATTACATCGATGCTTCCGTATCCTACTGCTTTGTTTACCTTGTACAGTGTGCTGAGATGGAGAACTATGGCTACAATGAAAATGAATCCTGTGAGCCAGTCGTTTTGTGGATAGGTTTATTTTTATAGTTTCTTTAGTGTTTGTCTGAAGGGGAAAAAGACATAACATGAGAATGGGAACAATAAAATATCTCATTTCGTACTTTCTTCTATTGACAGGTATAAGTTATACCTTATGTTTACATATCACCTATTTTAGAGAGTGAAGTATATTTATGGACACCTATTCATTGTCAGCACATTTCTCTGCCTGCATGCAGGATTCGTGAGCTGACCATTTGAATAAATTCAGTCAAACAATTACCTAATGACAGCTATTATTTTGAATCCTTAACCAATTAAATCTAGTTAATTTACATTCTCATTTCAGTAATTGGTTATTTGGTTTGGTATTCTGACTGGGTTTTAATACTTTGCATTCTAAATTGTGGTAAAATAGGGTAAAACTGGTACAATCTCTGTTTTTCAAAATATTTTTGCATATTCAAGAATAGTTAGAGTCACACGTAAGTCCTAGTAACAGGAAATTGTCTACAAATCTTGCTTGTCTCACTTTTAAATAGGGATTCATGACATTCTGCAAGATTTACTTTAGGAAAAACGTCCAAGTCTCAATCTCCCATTCTTTCATTTAATATTTAACATCTATTGAGAACCTACTATAAACCCTTGACAGGCAAAGATGAACTTTATCTTTAAAGTAATACAATCCATTAGATACACAGACAGTATAATAAAATAGGAGTGAACATGCATTGGGAATTCGAAGACAACTTTTTAACCAGCTGCTACAGGAATAACCTGGGCAAAAGGGATAGGAAAAGCATTCCAGGGAGAGCAGATATCTTTTGGGAAAGAACAAAATTGTTCAGTAGCATAGCAAAGTCAGCATTTGTTGTGGTTGTAACAGAAGTTGAGTGAGGTGAAGTGGTAGAAGATGTTGCTAATGGGGTGGTCTTGTTTGCTACATTTAATTAGAATCTTTATGAGGGGTCATTGAAACAGGGGAACAGCATATTTGAATTCCTGTCTCTTTTACATGGTGTTAGTATCACTTGAAGGATGTGATCAGTCTAGAAACCTTAAACCATTACGTTTAGCAATATATATTTCTCAGAATTAATCCTTCACAAGGCAAGGTAATGTAGAGGTTGAAATCATAATCTCTGGACCCTGATCGCGACATTGCCCAGATGTGTGATTTTGGCAAATCATTTCTGTGTCCTCTCTGTGCCACAGGTTCCTAATTTGTGAAAATAGTAATAATAATAATAATAATAATAGTACCTCCGAGGCTTAATATAAAGCTTTAATAGATCAATATAAATAAAACTGTATATTAGCTCAATAACTGTCGGCTGAGAGTTTTCTCTTGTCTGTCTTCCAAAAGCCGTCTAATCCTTCATTTTATTTATGCATTTTAATTTTTTTATTTCAAAATATTACGGAGGTACGAATGTAGAAGTTACATGTATTGTTGCCTTTGCACCGCCTGAGTCAGAGCTACAAATGTGCCCATCTCCAGACAGTGCGCGCCGCACCCATTAGCCATGAATTTACCCATCCCCCCTCCCTGCTCCCTCCTACCGGACACCCGATGAATGTTACTTGCATTACCAACATCATTTTTCACAGATCTAGAAACTAATTCTTCATTTAAAAAAATGTTTTAGACGTGTATTTTCCTTTACAGTAAATTCCACTTTCTTGTCAGGGAGCTCCCTGCGCTGCCATGCTGATTTCTTTACGTTGTTTTTCTTCACTCTCTTCGAAGCCTGTTGTGATACTATGGTTAGTCTTCCACTCCATGTAAGCTGCATTTCTTATAAAAATCTCATACTGCCAGAACCTACTTTTTATTTTCTTTCTCTGACTGGAGTAAATTGTTGAGAGAAAGCGCAGCCAAAGCAAGACTGGGTTGGCTGAGAAGATAAGAACATGTGTAAGGGAGGCAGAGGGTGCTGGCTCTAGGGAACAAGAAGCTTCAAATCTTAGTCCACATAGCAGAGACACAATCTCAGTCAAAGGACAAATTTATTTATGTCCTTTTTGTCTCAATCGCAGTAGAGATTCATTCAAGAATCAGTAAAAATAAAGGACTTAGACAATGGTGAATTGCAATGTATATTCTTGGGTTGGAGAAAAAATGAGTAGGATCTCTAACCATTTACTTTTTTATTCATTCAGACAAAAAATGACCAGTGCTTATTTTTTATTTCAATCCTTGTGTTTTGTGTTAGGGATGGATATGAATCTGGTACCAGTTTTGCCTTGAGATCTGTAGGAAGCAGGGGAAACAAACAGGAAAATGGATAATTACAGATCAGCACGTGGAGGCTCAGAGAAGACAGCAGCACTTTCTGGAGGCAACAACTCTTCCTGAGGTTGAGGCTGTTTATTTTCTGCCCTTTATTTCTTTTCTGCTATGTGTAGCTGGTTGAGGGCACTGATGTATGTTTGCTGCCCAAGTGAGGAGCAAAGCCCTACAGGTGCAATTTGGTTCTGATAAAATGCGGGCTGAAAGTTAGGCCTTTAGGGTGTTTCCCTGCACAGCGTTCAAGTAGCTTAGGTGAATGATTATAAATAAATAGAAAACTTTGACACTTGCACATAGTTTGAGTTTCACAAAGTTCCAGCTTGTCGTTAGGGACACTGAGATATTCAAGTTCCCAATTAGGGCTTAAATGGGACGTTGCAGGGAAAGAATAAGGCACAAAAGCAAAGCGTATGTAGATTATTAAACCAGCTTGTTAATATCCTAAAATTGTTATGAGGATAGGAAGCCATTACAGGTAAAATACCATTATTTTCAATAATTTTAACAAAACAGTGCTTGTATGTCTTCTGATTAATCATTTTTCCTTTTACTTTCCAATTATTTAATAGTATTCTGCTTCTTTATTAGCATCTCATAAAAACATGGGAAAGAATTGCACAATTTAGCTTCAGTTAAAAACTTATGTGAAATAAGAATTATATCTATTAGATATTGGGCAGAGTGCAGGGGGGAGGACGGAGGAGGGGACGGGTATATGTGTACACAAAGAGTGCAATGCGCACCACGCAATAGGATGGACATCTTTGAAACCTGGACTGAGAGGGGGAGGGGGGGCAAGGGCAACACACGTAACCTAAACATTTGTACCCCCATATTATGCTGAAATAAAAAAAAAATAAGGAAAAAAAAACTTATGTGAATAGAAGAATAAGACTAGATCCCTATCCTTTCATCATATACAAAACTCAACTCAGAATGGATTAAATACCAAAATGTGAAACCTGAAACTATAAAACTACTAGAAGAAAACATAGGGGAAATGATGCATGACTTTGGTCTAGGCAAGGATTTTTGCTCAAGAACTCAAAAGCACAGGCAATGAAAGCAAAAGTAGACAAACGGAATTGCATCAAACTGAAAAGCTTCCGCACAGCAAAAAAAACAACCAACACAGTGAAGAGAAAACCTAAAAAATAGGAGAAAATATTTGCAAACTATACATCTGACAGGGGGCTAACACCCAGAAAATATAAGTAATTCAAAAAACTCAATAGCAAAATAGAAAAATATAATATGACTAAAAAATGGGCAAAAGCCCTAATAGACATTTCTCAAAAGGAAACATACAAATGGCCAACAGGTATATGAAAAAATGCTCAATATTACTAATCATTGGGGAAAATGCAAATCAAAACCATAATGAAATATCACCTCACCCTGGTTAGAATGGGTGTTATCAAAAAGTCAAAAGGTAACAAATTCTGTCAAGGATGTGGAGAAAGGCGAACTCTTAAACACTGTTTTAGAGTTAGTCCAGCCACTAATGGAAGTTCCTCAAAATTTTTAAAAATAGAACTACCGTATGATCCATCAATTGTACTACCTGGTATACCCAAAAGAAATGAAATCAGTATGTCAAAGAGTTGTCCACACTGCCATGTTTACTGTAGCACTGTTCACAATAGCCAAGATATGGAATCAATCCAGATGCCCATCAACAGATGAATGGATAAAGAAAATGTGGTATATATACACAATTAAATACTACTTAGCTATAAATAAGAATGAAATCCTGTCATTTGCAGCAACATGAATGAACCTGGAAAACATTATGTTAAATGAAATGAGCCAGGCACAGAAAGACAATTATTGCATGATATCACTCAATATCACTCATATGCAGAATCTAAAAAAGCTGATCTCATAGAAATGGAGAGTAGAATAGTGGTTACCAGAGGCTGGGGAAGAGAGGTGTAAGGAAGAAAAAGGAAAGACTGGTCAATTGGTACAGGGTCACAGTTAATAGGAGAAGTAATTTCTGGCATGTTACTGTGCAGAAGGGTGAATACAGTTAATAATATTGTATGATATAATTTAAAATAGCTAAAAGAGAGAACTTTGTTTTCTCCACAAAGAAACAATGAATGTTTGAAATTATGGAAATGATAAATACCCTGATTCAGTCATTACAAAATGTACACATGGAGTGAAACATCTTACTGCACCCCATGAATATGTACAATTATTATATATCAATTAAAAAATGAATTAGAAAAATTACATGGATAGAATTCTTTAATAATAGTAATACCTACTTTTGATATTTGCGAGGTTCTATTTGAGAACCTATTTGTATGTATATTATCCCTTTTAATAAACACAACAATCTCATCCATCTATTCTGGAAACAATAGTTGCAAATAAAGAAGAATATCAAGAAGCAAAATAGATTCCTGAGCTGACAAAATAGATGATAAAGTTTATTAACTAGGCCGAGTGTGGTGGCTCACGTCTGTAATCCCAACACTTTGGAAGGCCCAGGCAGGAGGATCACTTGGGGCCAGGGGCTTGAGACAAGCCTGGGTAACATAGTGAGACTCTATCTTAAAAAAAAAAAAAAAAAAATTAAGTGATTTGTTATAGGAACAAGTCGTCCTTCCCTGTGAGAATTCGTATGGTATACATTTTTAAAAATTTAACTCATCTATGTTAAGAATTATGTTTCCTCGAATACTCACTGGCTGACATTGTAGAGATTTGCAAATGTTATCTTCCTCCTGGTGCTGAGGAACACTCTATTTACAGTTAATTTTGTGCGCAAATAGATTAGTTTAACTCAGTCTTTCTGAGATGCTATCCAATAGAATATTGAACAGACATCAGACTAAGTGACAGCATTTATCATCTTCCTGCCTCCCCCTCTAAATATAAGGCCCTAACAATTAACAATATTTCCAAACTCTAGTTAGGAGTCATGTATACATTTCATAATTTTTTAAAAATTTTTTCTAGGAAATTTTATAAAATCAGAAAGAATAATAAAATAAATACACATGTCCTAAGATTAAGTTTCTCACATTTGGTCATACTTGCTTTATAGTTTAGATTAATAAATTTAGTATTACAGATACGATGGAATTACCTTTTGTTCCCATCTCCAGAACCATTGTTCATCTTCTTCTACTAGATGTGTATTTTGTTTAATTTGCATAACATGGGATACCAAACCTATCACTCTATATCTTATTTTTTCCCCACTCACTTTGTTTATCTGTCAGTATTCCATATGTGGTTCTAGGTCAATCTTTTATCTGTAATGTAGAATTCCAGAATTTTATCTCATAAATATATCACATTCTATTTATCCATCCCTCTGATGAGAAGCACTGGGTTGATTCAATATTTTTTTTCATTCTGAACTCTGCTAAAGGGAAATTTCTGTCTATACTTGTGAAAATGTTCTTTAGGGAATTACTTAGAACAGAATTATTGAGTTTCTGTATGTGTATTGTGCATTTTTAGTTTTACTAAGTACTACCAAGTTCTGCTATAAAACATTTTTACCAATTTACACTCTTACCAGCGGTGTTATGAGAATTCTCATTCCCCAGAGTCCCACCAGTCCTTTTTATTGTCAAATTTTGTTGTTGCTGTTATTGCCAATCTAATGAGTAAATAGGGGTATCTCTGAAAGTCCATTTATATCTAAACAATTTTAAGCAATTAAAAGAAATATTTAAACACAAAATATCCTGATTCCCTCTCATTAATGAAATAATTTGAAGGTGTTAGAGAGGACCTAGGTAAAAATGCGTCCTAAGGAGGATGGAATTAATTAATTTATTTATTTATTTATGCCAGAGGAATTTGTTATACTGTTATTTTAGACTTTTCTTTTTGGAAATACATATTGCTGAATAAATACGACATTAGAATGCAAATTTTCTTCTTTAAGTAACCTTAAACAAATGAAGGCCAGATTAACTATAGGCTTTGGTAAGTGTTAGTTTAAAGCTGTTGTCCATAATTAAGAAATAATTACACTGATAGTTCTATTCAAACAAGCTCCCTTTGCTTTGTAATTCCTGTAAAATAATTAGAACAGTGTAATAATGTCACAAAATAGCAGAATTGACCAAGGGAAAAGATAAGATGCCAAAAATAGATTGAATTATATATAAAATTTTAGTAGCATTAAATAAGCCTGAAAATCTTTGCATAAATTTAGGAGTTTAATTAACAGCAATGGAAGAACTACTGGGTTCTTCAGCCTCATTAACTTTCGTTTCACTCATGTATCCTACACTCCAACTGTATTAAATTCTTACTGTGCAAAACTCCTGAGAACTTTAACACCTCAGTACCATTGTGCACATTATCCATACCTGTGTAGTAGAGAATGCTGAGTTTCTTCTTTCTTGGCACAGACACTATTTTCCAATTCCCCACATAGTTGGATATGCCAGATCACTGGATTCCAGACAACAGAACATGAGCAAAGGAGACATGCCATTTTTATGCCTCAGGAATAAAATCATCACATACATAGTTGGGTCTTTCTCATTTTTTCCTTCAAGTTCTTTCTGGAAGGATATCTGAGTGGCACACTTTGAGGGCTGCCACAAATATATAAAATCAGATCTTCAAACTAACCAAAATGGAATGGGATATTTACAAAACTGCACATTAATGACTATAGCATTGGACATCATTTGTTGCCTGCTGAATTTCCATTTGTCTCCTTGATTTCCTACTTACTAAATCCACCAAATCACATAGCTGTATCCCCAACTTCAAAGGTAAATTCCAAATAACTATATTGAGGAGAATGCCTCCAGCAACCTAAGATGGTTGCATAAATAAAAAGTAAATGTCTATTTGGTTTGAGCCATTATACCCTTTTATATCTATCTTGTTATAGCTAACATTGCCCTAATACATTATAGAAGCCGATACCTCTACATTCCACCCAGAAAATTCAACTTTAATAGAAACTTTTTGATAGTCTGTATTGACTTCCAAAGGAGAAAGGTTTGACATTTTCCTCCATGGAGTTTTCAAATTTTGTTTATATCTCATTTAGAGTGTTTTCTATTTTTATATATTTATCTGCCTTGATCAACTTTTAAAACTCTGAGTACTTGAGAGAAGTAAACTTTTCTGTAATTCTTATATCCCTATTGTCTAGCATGGAGCTTGGTTCATAGATTACATAATTAAATAAAATCAACAATTAAATAACTGAATAATTATCAGTATAGATGGAAATACCTTACACAATATATTACACCTTGGGATGCATCAAATGATTAATAACATGTCAGCTTGGGTCCTCCAAGAAGCAGAACTAGAGGCGTAAAAAACTTTTTGGGGAAAGTCCTGAATAAAATAAAGAGGGAGGGAACAGGAGTAGGCAGGAAAAATCTTCAGACCTCAGTGCAGGTCAGTGGATCATCGAGGCTGTTAGTTGGCTATGCTCCTGGAGATCTGAGTGACCCACTTTAATAGCACCCACAGAAAAGTATAAAATAAAATATTTGAACTAGTTAAAAAATAGGTAATTTACCTAACCCTAAATGAATAGTTATAATATTAGCCATTATTTGTTACCTCTTTCCTTATTTTTTTACTCCCTAAATGTCACAAATTGTATAATGCCATCCCTATCTTCAGGGAAAGATAGTATTTCGATTCACCCATTCATAATCCTATTTCTTTCATAAATGTAAGATTTAAGAAAATGTAATCTGACCTAATTCTAGCAAATGACATAGAGAAAGTTTATTGGTGATTTTCTGACAAAGGTTTGTTCTCTTCCAAAAAATACATACTGAAAGAATAGGGCCCTTTTCTTTTGGAAGTTTTCACCTCCGGATGTAACACCTAGAATTCTACTAGGTTGAGCCAACATGTTAAGGAGGAAGAAGGCAGGATTACTTCAGAAAAGCAGAGCCAGAGGGCTGACCTTGCACCCTCACTAGTGAAGTGTGCCAACCTTACCTTGAAGCTCTGGACCTTCTGGACTCTTAAGGAAGATACTTGATATCTTTATTATTTATGCTAATTTCATTTGTGAGTATATATTATTCAAAATTGAAAGCATCCTACCTATTTCAATCATCTAATATTTAAAAATTATATGAAAACCAAAATGAACCAATGAAGTATATAACAATGTGAATACCACAAACAAAAAAATGAAAATTAAAAAAAAGTCCAAATAGGGCATGTAGGAAAGATGCATATGGATACATTTCTAACTACTGTAAGCAATTAAAGAAATGAAGTTGTAGAGCCATAACTTAACTATGATAATTTTTAAAATATGATATTCAATATAGGTATAAGGTTTCAGGAAAACTGAATGATTAAATATAATTTTAAAGCAGTTTAAAGTAGGAGTTTATAGAAAATAAATTTGCAATAGCTTTCAAGAATCATAAAATGGTCATAAACCAAATCCAATAATTAAAATTATACATATTTTATCCTAAGGAAATAATTCCAAAATAAAACAATCTCCTTATAATGATGATCACCGTGTTTTTTTAATAATGAGAAAACATTTAGATATACTATTATTACACAAAAATGATGAATGACTAATTAAAAAGGTATTCTTAAACTAGAGTAATTGTTTGCATATAAAGCCCATTAATATGAGTTACATGGGACACTTTTTGTAAATGCAGATTCCTAGACTCATTTCAGACTTACTAAATAAAAATTTCCTATGCTGTTACCATGAATCTCCATAATTAACAATCATCTCAAGTGATTCTAATGATCAAGTACTAAGTGAAAAATGATCCTCACTTTTAAAATCACAACTATTAAGAATATGCAGAAGTACAAAAAGATATGTGGCATAATATTGAGAGTAAATATAGAAATATATAACATATATTGTGTGTATTATGACTATAGTTACATACACTTTGTAAATATATGGGTAAATTGAGGTTGAGAATATTTTTAATATGTGTGCACATTCCTTTTTATTTACTTTTATTTTCACAATGTTATGTTAACACTTTCCTTAAAGAAGATAATGACTATATATTTATTATAAAACTGTTCTATATATGTAGCATTTACCCAAATTAGTTTTGGTCATAAGAATCTCTTCAAATATTACATCAAATTTTATGCAATACAGAACTCAATAAGTATTTTTTACTCAATACAGAATACTGAATAAGTTTTACTCAATACAGAATATGTGGCTCTGATCTTTAGATCTCAGGAATAAACATAAATAATTTTCAGATGGAAAAAGCATTTAAGAAGGCATATCAAAATCTACTGGGAAAAGTTTCTAATGAAATGTTCATCTATTATGGAAGAATATAATACAAATCATGAAGTTGAAACTTTTATCCATAACAAGGCCATAAAAATATAGTTTTGGCAAACTGGAAAATAAAATATTTGCACCTTTTGGATTATTTTATATCATAAGACATTGAAGAAAGAATCAATACTTGCACTTATATCTAAAAAAATTATTTTGAAATGGGTTTTGTTGATTTCCACTGTGAAATTAGATTTTATCAAGAATTAATCAGTCATCAAGAAATCATTCATTCAATTATTTTATAGTAATTTAGTTATAATCCATTTCTGGGTTTGTCAACATTACTGATAGATGGGTTTATCTTACAATTGTCTCTTATTAATATCTATTCTCAAGTTCCCATCATTCCTTTGTTTTAAGATGAAGACACTTCAAAGAAAACAGCATATATGAATAACAGTAATATCCTTGTTTTAAATTTTCACTGACATCAGAAATTACTTCAGGAAAAAATATCAAAATAAGTCATTGTTATTACAAATTGAACATCCTTGGTATGTTTTAATTTCTAAAATCCAGCCAATATTGCTTTAAAAGTCATTTGTACAATTTAAAAAATAGTAAAATGTATTACACATCTCATTTCTGCCATTTAAAAATAACTGGGAAAGTAAAAAGTATGTGCATTTTAATCTCGAAATTATAAAAGGAAGATGTAAGATACTAAATTAAGAAGGAAAAAAAGAAGGAAAGGAGTAAGAAGTTATTGCCACCAATATTTATGGTTTTCTTACTATGTGCCAGGTTCTGTTTTAAACACTCTGCATTTAATCTTCATTACAAGCTTATGCAGGGGTATACCTTGTTAGCATATCCTTTTAACAGATGAGGAATTGAAGTAATAATGGGTTAAGTAATTTGTTCATGGTCCTATAATGGAGGGAGAAAACAGTCACACAGCCTAGAACTCCAGAGCACATAGTTTTATCTTCTATACTATAGTTTCAGGGTAGAGTTGAACATACCTGGATTTAAATAAGAAGTCTACATAGTCCCAATCAACGTTTGAAAATTACTTAATTTCTACAATTTTATTTTCTAAGCTGTAAAATTCAAATAATATCAATATTAATGAAACTAATACAGAGATTTCTTCTCCTACATCCTTTCTCTCACCCGCATTTAAGTGAGGACTATAGTAACTGCAAAGTCCAGCACAGTGACAACTTATTTCCCCAAATTTATCATTCTCATAAGAACCAAGGAAAAAGATTATATCAAAAATGCCTGGGACTAAACTATGATACATATACCTGCTAGTACTTTACAGTTTTAGTATTTTCACAAAGTAGAAGCAGATAATATTACCTGCATTTGCCAGTGAGAAAAATTATGCTCAAGAAAGTTAGATGACTAGCACAAGGTCATAGTGGTTACAAAGCTAGATTCTAATATTTTCTCTGCCTTGTATAAACTGTATATATATATATATATATATATATATATATATATATATATATAAACTATAGTCAACTTTATTTCTTCATCTTTGAAATGATCAATTGGTATCATACACTATACAGAACTCCTGTGAAGAGAAAATTAAGTGATGCATTTAAAAAGTTTTTGAAAGAGGAAAAACAATACAGACATCCTATTATACAACCTAAACTTGTTTAAATAATAGTAAATTGATACTTTATATTTTAAATGTGTATTGCAAAACAGCATATTAGCAAATGTTACATAATAAAACATCATATAACAAATATTAGCACTGTTTGCTATGGAGTTACAAGAACCTCAAAGTAAAGAAATCATTAATACCACCAAAATTGTATAATTCCCAGTGAGGTATCAACAACTAGTTAACTTTTTGCTACATAGAGGGGAATTATGTATTGTATGGGCTATTAAGTTTCAATACTGATGTTGATTAATTTACTTGAGATTATAACAGTTGTTCTTCTATTATAATACTTGCCCTTCTATGTATTCATATCTGAATGCCAGAGGAAACAGATTTGGCTTAAATAATCTTAACTGTAATAACGTGCTTGGTTGAAATTAATACAACTTTCATTTGTTTATTGTTATCAAACCCTACAGTTACGGTTTGAAACTTTCCCAAAGGCTTTTAGAAAGCAACTTGAATGTGTTTAACTGAGAAAGTCCCTTTTAGTATTTTCTCAAAGTTAAAACATGAAATTCTTTGTGTTGACAACTAGTGAAGAATGATTTGCCTGTCATTTGAAATGGTTGAGCTATAAAGTACTGACATGTGAAACTTACAACAGAAATTCAGAATGACCTTACCTTCAAATGATAAAATTGGAAACTTTGTAATAAATTTCTCTTAAGTATTTCTTTAACAATGTACTTCAGTGTTCAAGTTCTATAGCACTATTCAAAATATACTGGATTAAATCAAGTTAACTATCAGGGACTCTTGGAATGGCTTGGTATCACCTTTTTCTAGCTATGGGAAGGTTAAACAGAGGTGGAATACTTCCTACTAGATGAAATAACAGAGAAAAATCATGTTTCCCTGGTCTTTTCATCTTTGAATTCAACCTTCTACCCCATTTCTACTCCATTATCAGTCCTATTTATTCCTTCTCAAGCTCTAAAGAGCCCCACTCATTTTCCCTTTTCTCCTGCAATGCTCAATTAATCAGATCTTCATTAATAAATGCATGACTGTTGCAATAAAAACTAACTGATTTGTGTTCGCCCTCATATTTTATAATCCATTATGCAATCTAGTAATTGTTTACTGCTTGAAACTACATTTTTAGCTTTAAAAATATATTTCTTTATCCTTAGACATTTTCCATGCTTAAAATTATACAAATCCTTAAAAAATATATTAATATATTTATCCAAAAAATATTTATTGAGCAGCTCCGTATACTAGATAATACGTTAAGTAATGAACAGTGAGCAAAATAAGAATGATCCCTACCCTCATAGAGCTTATATTCTGAGTGATATGTAAACAGGAGAGTAGGGAATGGAAAAAGATAGAAACAGACAAAAATAGGATAATTAAAAACTATAACTTGTGTCATAAAGGAAAAAGTCATTAAGACACAGAATAATAGGTGTTTTACTTTACATAAGGTAGAAAGAGAAGACATGTTTGAAAAGAGAACCTTTAAACTGAAACTTAAATGATAAGAATGAACTGTAAATCTACAAATGAAAGTGGTTGGAAAGATCTGGAAACATGAAAGAATGTGTCATGTTTAAGAAACCAAAACATACCTCCCAATTTGTTCTTTTTGCTTAAGATTCCTTTTGCTATATTGGGTATTCTTTGGTTCCATACAAAGCATAGAATTATTTTTTCCAGCTCTGCAAAAATGATGTTGGTATTTTCATAGAGATTGCATTAAATCTGTTGATCACTTTGGGTAGCATAGACATTTTAACAATGTTGAATTTGCCAACCCATGAGCACGGTACGGTTTTCCACCAGTTTACGTCCTCCACTATTTCCTTCCTCAGTGTTTCATAGTTCTCCCTATAGAAGTCTTTCACCTCCTTACTTAAATATATTCCTAGGTATTTTATTTTCTTTGTTGCTATTGTGAAGGGTATTGAGTCTTTGATTTGGTTCTCAGCTTGACTGTTGTTGGCATATAGGAATGCTACTGATTTCTGTACATTGATTTTATAACCTGAGACTTTGTTGAATTTATCAATTCTAGTAGTCTAATAGAAGAATATTTGGTGTTTTCTAGATATACAATCATATTGCCAGCAAAGAGTGATAGTTTGACCTCTTCTGCCCCCATTTGGATGTCCTTGATTTCCTTCTCTTGTTTGATTGCTCTGGCTAGGACTTCCAACACTATGCTGAAATAGAAATGGTGATAGAGGACAATCTTGTCTCACTCCAGTTCTAAGCAGGGATGCTTTTAATTTCTCTCCGTTCAGTATGATATTGGCTGTGGGTTTGTCATATATGGCTTGTATCATTTTGGGGAAGTTCCATCTATGCCTATTTTTTTAAGCATTCTTATCATAAAAGAATGCTAAATTTTGTGAAATGCTTTCTCTGCATCTATGGAGAGGATCATATGGTCTTTGTATTTACTTGTATTTATGTGGTGAATTACATTTATAGATTTGTATATGTTGAACCATCCCTGCATCTCTGGGATGAAGCCCATTTGGTCATGATGGATTATTTTATGATAAGTTCCTGAATTTGGTTTGCTAGGATTTTGTTGAGAATATTTGCATCTATATTCATAAGGGATATCGGTCTGTAGTTTTCTTTCTTTCTTTCTCTTTCTTTCTTCCTTCCTTCCTTTCTTTCTCTCTCTCTCTCTCTCATTTTTTTCTTTTCCTTCCTTCCTTCCTTCCTTCCTTCCTTCCTTTCCTTCTTTCCTTCCTTCCTTCCTTCCTTCCTTCCTTTCTTTCTTTCTTTCTTTCTTTCTTTCTTTCTTTCTTTCTTTCTTCCTTCCTTCCTTCCTTCCTTCCTTCCTTCCTTTCCTTTCCTTTCCTTTCCTTTCCTTTCCTTTCCTTTCCTTTCCTTTCCTTTCCTTTCCTTTCCCTTCCTTCCTTCCTTCCTTCCTTCCTTCCTTCCTTCCTTCCTTCATGTTACATCCTTTCCTGGTTTTGGTATCAGGGTGATGTTGGCTTCATAAAATGTGTTGGGGGGAATTTCTTCCTTCTTTATATTGTGGAATAATTTCTGGAGCATAGGCACCAGTTCTTCTTTGTAGGTCTGGTAAAATTCGGGTGTGAAACCATCCGGTTCAGGACTTTTCTTTTTAGGAAGGTTTTTTATTGCTGTTTAAATTTGGTACTTGATATTGATCTCTTCAGGAATTCTATTTCTTCCTGATTGAGCCTAGGGAGGCTGTGTGTTTCTAAGAATTTGTCCACTTCCTCCACATTTTCGAGTTTATGTGCATAGAGGTTTTTATAGTATTCATAGATGATATTTTGTATTTCCATGGTATCAGTTGTAATATCTACTTTTTCATTCCTGATTGATCTTATTAGAGTCCTTACCTTTCTGCTTCCCATTAATCTAGCAAGAGGAGTGTCAATTTTGTTTATTTTTTTCAAAGAACCAACTTTTTGTTTCATTAATCTTCCATATAGTTTTTTTGTTATCAATTTCATTTAGTTCTTCTCTGATCTTTGTTATTTCTTTTCTCTTGCTGGGTTTGGGGTTGGTTTGCTGATCCTTTTACAGTTCTTTGAGATAATTCATAAGATTTTTTATTTGTGATCTTTCTGTCTTTTGGATATAAGCTTTTATGGATATAAATTTTCCTCTCAGCACGGCTTAAGCAGTGTCCCATAGATTTCGATAACCTGTATCTCCGTTATCATTTAGTTCAAAGAATCTTTTGATTTTCATCTTAATTTCCTCCTTAAGCCAATAATCTTTGAGCAGAAGGTAGTTTCCATGATGTGTAGAGATGAGTGTTTCTATTATAGTTGATTTCCAATTTTATTCCACTGTGGTCTGAGAAGATGCATGGTATAATTTCTATTTTTTTTTTTTAATTTTTTGAGATTTGCCTTGTGGCCTAGGATATGGTCAATCTTGGAGAATGTCTCATGAGCTGAAGAGAAAAACATATATTTAGTGATTTGGGGGTATAATGTCCTGTAAATGTCAGTCAGGCCCATTTGTTCTAGAGTTCTGTTTAAGTCCATTTTTTCTTTGTTTATTTTCTGTTTGGAGGATCTGTCCTGTTCTTTCACAGGGGTCTGTTACAGTGTTGCTGTTTATCAAGGGGACTGAATTTTAAAGTTAGTGAAAGATCCTTAGTTTGTAGAAGCGGTAGGGTTGCAGCTCA
>CAUYSK010057339.1:0-18161 GCA_963575035.1 Avahi laniger
GGCTAATTTTTTTCTATATATTTTTAGTTGTCCAATTAATTTCTTTCTAATTTTAGTAGAGACGGGGTCTCGCTCTTGTTCAAGCTGGTCTCGAACTCCTGAGCTCAAACAATCTTCCCGCCTCGACCTCCCAGAGAGCTAGGATTACAGGTGTGAGCCACTGCGCCCGGCCAGAAGATACAGTTTTTAATCAGGCAAAGCCCTGGTCTGTTTAAGGCTAAGCTTTACAGAATGACAGAATTGTGACAAGCCTTGGCCTGGGCAGGCCTAATTTTCAGCCATGTTGCATGGTCCCCCTTAAGTGGACTACTTTAGATTCCCCTTTTTCTTGAGATTAAGAGCAAAGAGACCTTTGGAGAGGTGAAGACTTCTCTTCAAACTCACAGCTGCAATTGTGGCAATATGAACAAACATTTCTTATTTTTTGTAGAGACAGGGTCTCGGTATGTTGCCTAGGCTGGTTTCAAGTGATCCTCCTGCCTTGACCTCCCAAAGTGCTGGGATTACAGGTGTGAGCCACTATGCCCAGTCCATAAATATTCTTAATGGCATCTAGAATGGTGAATACTTTCTAGAAGGTTTTCAATTTATTTCTCCCAGATCCGTCAACAGAATCACTCTCTATGGAACCTACAGCCTTAAAAATGTATTTCTTAATAATAAAACTTGAAAGTCAAAATTACTCCATCCATGGGCTGCAGAATGGATGTTGTATTAGCAGGCCTGGAAACAACGTTCATCTCCTTGTACACCTACATCAGAGCTCTTGGGTGGCCTGGTACATTGTCAATAAACAGTAATGTCTTGAAAGAATCCTCCTTTCTGAGCAGTAGGTCTCAATAGTGGGTTTAAAAATTTCAGTAAACCATACTGTAAACAGATGTGCTGTCACCCAAGCTTTGTTGTTCCATGTATAGAACACAGGCAGAACAGATTTAGCATAGTAACTCAAGGCCCTTGAATTTTTAGAATGGCAAATGAGCATTGGCTTCAACTTAAAATCACCAGCTGCACTGGCCCCTAACAAGAGAGTCAGCTTATGCTTCGAAGCCAGGAATTGACTTCTGCTCTCTAGCTATGAAAGTCCTAGATGGCATCCTCTTCCAATAGAAGACTGTTTTGTCTGCATTGAAAATCCGTTGTTTAGTGTAGCCACCTCATCAATGATCTTAGCTAGATCTTCTAAGGACATTGATGCAGCTCCTACCTCAGCGCTTGCTGCTTCACCTTGCACTTCTATGTGATGGAGATGGCTTCTTTCCTTAAAGCTCATGAACCAGCCTCTGATTTTTTCAAATTTTTCTTTTGCAGCTTTCTTACCTCTTTTAGCCTTCATAGAATCAAAGAGAGTTAGGGCCTTGCCCTGGAATAAGCTTGGTTTAAGGCAGCGGTCCCCAGGCTTTTTGGCACCAGGGACTAGTTTCATAGAAGACAATTTTTCCACAGACTGGGGAGGCAGGGGCTGGGAGGGGGGTGATAGTATCAGGATGGTTCAAGTGCATTACATTTATTGTGCAGTAAAACCTCTCTGCTAATCATAATCTGTATCTGCAGCTGCTCCCTAGTGCTAGCATCACCGCCTCAGCTCCACCTCTGATCATCAGGCATTAGATTCTCATAAGGAGGGTGCAACCTAGATCCCTAGCATGCACAGTTTACAGTAGGGTTCGAGCTCCTATGAGAATCTAATGCTGCTGCTGATCTGACAGGAGGCGGAGCTCAGCCAGTGATGTCTGGATGGGAAGGAGCTATAAAAACAGATGAAGCTTCACTCACTCACCTGCCTCTTACCTCCTACTGTGCAGCCCAGTTCCTAACAGGCCATGGACAGTACTGGTCTGAAGCCCAAGGGTTGGGGACCTCAAGTTTAAGGGAATCTTGTAGCTGGTTTGATCTTCTATCCAGATCATCATATCAACAATAAAGCTGTTTCACTTTCTTATCAGTCACATGTTCACTGAAGTAGCACTTTTCATTTCCTTCAAGAACTTTTCCTTTGTATTCACAATGTGGCTAACAGTTTGGTGAAAGAGGCTTAGCTTTTGGCCTATCTCTGCTTTTAACATGCCTTCTTCACTAAGCTTAATCATTTCTAGCTTTTGATTTAAAGTGAGAGATGTGACTCCTCCTTTGACTTGAACACTTAGAGGTCATTGTAGTGTTATTAATTGGCCTAATTTCAATATTGTGTTTCAGGGAATAAGGATACCCAAGGACAGGGGGAGAGAGGAGGGATGGCTGGTAAGTGGAGCAGTCAGAACTGCATTTATTAATTAAGAATAGCATTTATTAATTAAGTTTGTCATTTTATATGGGCATGGTTTGTGGCACCTCGAAACAATTATTATACAATGGTAACAACAAGGATCACTGATTACAGATCTCTATAACAGATATACTAATAATGAAAAAGCTGAAAATATTGCAAGAATTACCAAAATGTCACATATAGAGACACGTAGTGAGCACATGCTATTGGAAAAATTGCACCAATAGACTTGCTTGACATGGGTTGCAACAAACCTTCAATCTGTAAAAAGTACAGTATCTGCAAAGTACAGTAAAGTAAATTGCAATAAAATGAGGGATGCCTGTACTCAGAGAGTATAATAAGTTGATAAATAAATACAAATTTATACCAATAAAACATCTTGATTATTGAAGTGGATTTTACAATATGATTTTTTTTTAAAAGATGCAGGATTTGAAATCAGACCTGACTTCACAATTTTCTAGTAACTGAATTAATGTTTATATAAACTAACTACTCTAGATCGGAAAATACAACATCATTGTTCTTTATCGCTTATACAAGTAAGACTAGGCCTTAGGTCTATGGCTTTAATGGAAACGATTTGTAACTCCATGTGTCAAATTCACCCCCATGCTTTACTTTAATTTGCCATACATTTTTTTCCACAGCAAAAACCAACAAATGAAACTTCACATTTGAAAGAGGCTCTGCAGTTATATTTCGGTTCTGATATCCTACACAGCGCTATCCTGGCACCCTACGAGATGGAGGAGGAGCAGGCACCAAGCAGATTGTTGGAAATCAGTGACCACAGGCCGTGCTTTCAGAGAGGTGAGAGGCTGGGAAATTACTGAGCAGACAGTGAACTTCTGGAAGGCAGCGGCTTCTAGGTGTCCCTGGCACTTCGAAGAGAGCCTGACTCCCCGCAGACTTACAACAAATGTGTGCCGACTCGGCAGACAGTGACAGGAAGTAGGTCCAGGGCTGAGCAGAAGGATTAAGTCCTTCCTTCTAGGCCTGAAAGAGAGAATCAGGACTGCATGTGTGGTGCCGTGCAGTCTGAAGAGTGAGGCATACAGGGCTGGGGTGCTGTGCAGGCAGGAGATGCTGACTAGTGTGGGGAAGCAGAACTGAGCTGTTTGGGCAGAGTGGGACCTTGACAGGAGGTGGGAGGAGACTAGAGGTGAAGGGTCCTGAGGAAGAGATGATCGCCTCTCGCCTTCTGCTTGTGCGTATGTGCGAGTGCAAGGTGTGGACCAGCCACCGCGGTAGAGAAGTGAAGCAGACGTGCTTCTTGCCACTTCCCAGTTGTATTAGCTTCCTGCAGCTGCCATGACAAATTACCGCAAATGGTGGCTTTCAACAACAGAAATTTATTCTCCCACAGTTCTGGAAGCTGGAGGTCGAAAATCAAGGCACCAGCACGATCACATTCCCTCTGGAGTCTGTAGGGGTGAAGGCTTCTTTGGCCCTTCCAGCTGCTGGTGGTTGCAGGCATTCCTAGGCTTACTTGGTTTGTGGCCACATCACTCCAATCTCTTCTGTTTTCACATGGCCTTCTCTTCTGAGTGTGTCTCCTCTCTGTTTCTCTTATAAGCACACTTGTCATTGGATTTAGGGCCTACCTGGATAACCCAGGATAATCTCCTTGTCTTCAGGTAACACACACAGGTTCCAAGGATTTTGGTGGCTGTGATGGTGAATTTTATGTGTCAAACTGGCTGGACCATGCTACCAGGCTATTTGGTTAAACATTATTCTGGATGTTTTTGTGAGGCTCTTTTGGATGAGCTCTCCATGCATACTGGTAGACTCTGAGTAAAGCAGATTGCCCTTCATAGTGTGGGTGGGCCTAATCCAGTCAGTTGAAGGCCTGAATAGATCAAAACTTCTGTCAAGCAATAGGGAATTCCATCAGCAGACTGCCTTTGGACTTCATCTGCAATATCTGCTCTTCCTGGTCTCCAGTCTTGCTGCCTTTGGACTTGAACAGCAATTCTTTCCTGAGTCTCCAGCCAACGGCCTCCTCTCAGATTTTGGATTCACCAAGCCTCCACAACTGCATGAGCCAATTCCTTAAAAAATATGTACACACACACATATATTTTTATGTACACACACACACATATACATATATATCTCCTATACACATATATGAGAGAGAGATATCCTATTGGTTCTGTTTCTCTGGACAACCCTGACTAATTTAGGGGGCCACCATTCAACCCCTTATACCAGTATCCAATCTAGAGAAGAGCTTCTCAAACCTGAATGTGCATATGATCTTGTTAAAGTAGATTCAAGCTCCCAGGTGCTGATGGTGTTGCTGGTTAGAGTGACGAACACATCCTAGGACTACCCAAGTTTTAGCACTGAAAGTCTCTTGTCCCAGGAAATCTCTCAGCTCTGGGCAAATTGGGATGGTTTGTGACTCTATTGCTTGTCCATGAACTATACTTTGAGCATCAAGGAGTTAGAGATCTTTGTGGGAGGGGAAAATTGTGAAAACTTGGCCTTTCTCAAATATAGGGATAAGTGTAAAAGTATATCCCCCTATAGATAAATCTGTAAGTGTTAATTCCCAACATAAAGTGTCATGGATGGTGGTACAGTTATTCTCTAAGGGTCTCCCTTTTCCAGTGCTTTTATTTCTTTGAATTTTCTACCAGATCAGGTTGAAAGCTTCAGTCAGGGTGGTTTCTTATCAACTCCCCTACAGTGGCTCAGCAGATGGACTCACCACTGACTTCACTGAGACAAGGAGCCTCCCAGGACACTCCTGCATCCTTCTTTCCCCACACTGAACATTTCTCTGTGCATCGACTTGCTCCCTTTTCCTTGGCTGGCAGACAGGGGAAGGAGCAAGCTTTGAGGTCAGCCAGAGCTGTGCTTGAATTCTGGCTCTGCATTTACAGTTGCTTAATCTTGGACAAATTAACTTTTCTAAGGTTGATAATACTTCTGAAGAGGTGATATTTGGAAAGCTGTTACCAGTCGAAGGAGATGCCTGTGCAAAGAGCACACCCAGTGCCTGACGCTCAGTGAGGTTCCTTCTTCTCCCCCACTCCCCAGGCAGAAGGGTGACACGGGGATGTAGGCAGTGGGGGAGAATGTACCTCGATCTCAATGACTGCCACATCTGCTGTACCAAGCACTGCTTTTAATCATTTTACTTATGTCTTTCTTGGAATCAATTTTAATCAATTCCTTCTTTTCACTTTGCCTTTCCTAACCAATACTATTTTGTGAAATCATGGGTTCAACATACTAATTATATATTTTTCCAATGTACAGTAAATATATTTAGTCACTTATTTGAGAGATAGTGTCTTTTATGCTCTTGATAGAAATAACATGCTAGCTATATATATTTTTTCTAATATACATTATAACAAATACATTCAGGTAGCCATTCATTCAGCAGAGTGCCTTTTTATGTTAGAATAGCCTGGCACAGTTCTAAGTTCTTGAGCCACTCATGCTGATCCCAGACCCCAGTCATGCCTGCGATCGAGAAGGTCAATGACTTAGGAAGTTCTGTTACGTAGTCCTGAGGAGCCAAGGCAGGGTCCACCAAATTTTAGAAGATTTCTTCTATTTTTCATATACATCCCTGCAACGGGAGGGAAGGAAGTTAGAAGGGGTGGGTGCATCTATTTTAGGGCCTGGGCACCTTGTTCTTGCTTTTTTATCTAATTCTTCCTTACAGGAGAGTGAAGGAAAAATAGACTCAAGCCTGCCCTGAGGGCGTGGCTAAGGCGCACATGCGTGTGGGGCTGTGTATTCTCTCTCTCTTTCCCTTCATGTCCTCTTTCCAGGCAGCTGTATGAGTAAATTGGCCCAGAGCCTGCAGTGAGTGGGCAAGCCAGCCACGCTCACCCCTTATCTTTTCCCCCGACAGGCCTTCACCCTTCTCACATTGCTTTGGGCTCCAGGCCTCTGCACTGATAAGATTCCAAGATTCAGATTTGGGGACAGGAGTTTAACCCTCTGACCTTGTGCTCCAGGGAATCACACTCTGCTTCAACCATCATGGCGCCTCCTCATCTTCAGTGGGACTTGGCTCTGTCAATTATTTCCTTTTCTTTTGCATTTGCAGTCTCTTCTTTTCTCTGGGGGCCTTCCTCTCTGTGTAGCAGCATGTCCCTCCATGGCAAAAACAAAAACAACAGCTCCAAACTGGTTCTTTCTACCATCCGCCCCTCTGCATGTCAGTGCCACCTCTTCCCTTCCTTTCGTGGCACTGATATTGTGAGAGTGGGTTACCCGCAGGGTCTCCTAAAAGTCGGTAGTGACCTCTCGTGACCCTCATCCCCCTCTGCAGCCTGGGACCCTCTCTTGGACCCACACTGGAAGGCCTTTGGCTATACCTTCTCAAGTCTCTTCCTGGCTCATCTTCTCCTCCCCTTGCCCCGTGAGGGTCCTGGAAGACTGTGTCCTCCACCTCTTTGCCCCTCTCCTCTCACTCGTCCTCTCTTGGAGCAGCCCCATCTGTGCCATCTACTGCCCTTCAACACAGCGCACCTTCGGCCCTCACAAGGAGCAGGGCTGCAGCATTTGTTTCATCTCGTTCCCTCTCAGAGCCCAGAACTAAAAATAGAACCGTGGAAAGCCTCATGACAAGGCCTCTGGGAAGTTCAGTGGGAACAATTCAGGGTTTCAGAAGGAAGTGTGATCCCTGGAGCCAGCCGTTTCAGAAGAACAAAGAGATTTATATAGAATGAGACGTACCAGACCAGCTGCATTGCTTTCTATTGACAACACGCAAACCTGGTACTTGGGGGAATGTACAGACACATGTAGGCACCTGGGTTTCAGAGAGGCGTCAATCAAAGGCTATCATAATAGCCCTCTGGACGAGAAGACCTGGGCCAGGTGAGAGTGAAGTGAAACCATTGTCCTAAGGAGTCGGGGATGGCACTTAGGGAAAAGGAGGGATTCTGGAGGCACCATGACTGTCAGAATGCCTTGGGGCTCCTCACGAGATGTTTGTTGAGGGGAAAATAAAGGGCTGAGAAGTGCTCTAAGACTTCTGTGGGCAGGCCCTGGTCCCTGCTGCTACTTCGGGGCTCCCCTAACACACCAACTGTGATCACTAGTGTTGTCTGTGGAGACCTGGAGCCCCTTACAGATGTTCCTTTGTACCAGGTAGTAGTAAAACCTGTTTCAAACTGGGTTCCGACTGCAGCTGGCAGAAAGCTCCCTGCTTCATCATTCAGCAAACACACGCCTGGCAAAGGAGTGAAAGGTGCTATCCTAGAGCCACACTCAAGTGCTGCTGGAAGCCTAAATTCCTTCATACGCTTGGGCAGACCTGCTGGAACGTAATGTGGCAATAGAAGCAGGTGAAATTCAGGGGAAAAACAGCAGGAATCCCCAGGCTCTGATTTATCAACAACAGATATTCCTTGCTAAGTTGTAGAACCCGCAAGGCACTGGTCTGGGCAGTGTGCGTGTGTGTGTGTGTGTGTGTGTAATATAAAATAAAATATGCACACACAGAGAGGAAGAATAGAAAATATGGGTAGTAGGGTAGAGTAAGAGCTGAAGTCAGGATCAGGGAGCTAGAGGAAGAAATGAGCCCTGTTGAGACTTGCGGCCTAAGCCAGCAAATTTTGTATGTGTAGGATCTCCATGAACTGTCCTGAAATTTCCAAGAGACGGTGCCCAAGAGAAGGAGGTATCTATCCTGCAGAAGATAAAAAGGGATGTTGACCAGGGAGGCCATACGTTGATAGGAAGAGCCCATGACTGGGAGAAGCAGGGCAGCAGAAGGTCCCAAGGAGTTGTTAAGAACATGCAGCACCTTCCCTTTTCCTTCTTGTCTCTCTTCTGTTATGGGGGGTCAAAATCAAGACCAATAATTTAAACATATTATCCTCAAGGTTTTCTTTTCTTTTTCTTAATAATACTTATTTTTCACGAAATATATCAACTATAGAGACAAGAACAGGAAAAAATATATAGCAACCTAGCATTTAAATGTTAGCATTATGCCATTTTGCATCAGATCTTATAGTTTAAAAAGTAAATACCACAGATGCAGGAGGGATCTACTGTCTTTCTGATTCTATCAGCTTCTGGTCACTGGGGCTGCCTTCTGGCCAAGAAGCGCAAGTCACTCTGAGAATCACAGTACATAGGTCTTGATACTAGAAGGCAGGCACTGAAGTAGACTCTAAATCCCCTCTCTTGCTTGAAAGGGGGTTGGACGGTGGAAGGCGGACGTGTGTGGGAAGGTCTGCTGTTAACTGAGGTCTAAAGAAACAGGATATCTAAAGAAGTTTTCAAGCTATATCCACGTAATTAAGAGTACCCGCCCAAGCATTGGCACCAGTTTTTCTTGTTTATGACTTTAATCTTACTGCTTGTCCTTTCATTCACATGTTTACTGAAATTTTACACTCTTATTCACATGTGCCCTTTTATACGCTGGGGTTCATGAATCATTACTGTAATTTTCCACTTATATGACTTGATCTGCAGATGGGTGTTACCATACTTACCCAAATATTTCCTGTTTAGTCCTGCAAAATTAGAACAATAGTACCTATTTCAAAGATTTCCTGAGGATTAAGTAAGATAAAGTATATTATCACCTAGCACAGTAATTGGCAGTATATGGTACTTAGTAAATGTTTTTTCTCCTTCTTTTCTAATTTCTCATAAAGCATCTGTTTAAAACTCTATTTAGAATTCTCAAAGTTGCCAATAAGCACCATAGTTATAGTTTCTGGAAACTAATTTTGTGCATTCATGAAAATTGTGGCATTTGCTTTCTTCTGATTAGCCTAGATGCTGGAAAACTTGCAGGAATGAACAGTATTAAATTATAATTTTTTTAAATGTAAAAGCATGGCTTTTGTGCAAATGTAAAATGAACAGGGGTTGAAGATTTTATTCAACTCATTAATTGATGAGAGTACTAGTAAGATGTTAAGACTGTTTCAAAAGAAAATTTAAGGAACAGAGGCAATGAAGAAAGATAAGGTGGTTTGCTAACAGATGCAAAACTGGCTAATATCTTACAGTACAATAAAATGTAATGTTTGAGGTTCTGTTTTCTATGGAGGAGAAATCAAATATGTCTTTATCAGACAAAATTTATTTGCATAATTATGAACAAGAATTTTTGTTATCATCAGTAAATGCAAGCTTACTTCAACTCCTACAGAGTTGTAAACCAGCCTAGTCAATAAGAAATCAGTCAAGGCCAGGCACGGTGGCTCATGCCTGTAATCCTAGCACTCTGGGAGGTCGAGGTAGGCAGATCGTTTCAGCTCAGGGGTTCAAGACCAGCCTGAGCAAGAGCAAGACCCCGTCTCTACTGAAAATAGAAAGAAATTAGCTGGACATCTAAAAATGCATAGAAAAAATTAGCTGGGCATGGTGGTGCATGCCTGTAGTCCCAGCTACTTGGGAGGCCGAGGCAGGAGGTTTGCTTGAGCCCAGGTGTTTGAGGTTGCTGTGAGCTAGCCTGATGCCATGGCCCTCTAGCCCAGGCAACAGAGTGAGACTCTGTCCCAAAAAAAAAAAAAAAAGAGAAATCAGTCAAATTGCACAACCCTATAGAATCAGAAAATCCCAGAAATTCCAGTTGGCAATGATAAGAATTCCATTGAAAGAAAAACTATTAATCTCCTTTGCCCATTTCCATATCTTGGACAATTTTCCTTGATAATCTTATACATTTAGAATGTTGTCTAAGAGGAGGAGGCCTTGGAATTTTCTTACTCTGGATTGTGGTCAAAATCAGCCTGGGGTAGCCTAGATCTACATACCCAGACTCCTGTCACAGCCAGTTTCTTACTCCCAATCACTGGGGTATAACAGGGATTCAGGAGAGGGTGCTCAGGCAGCCAGTTTCAACATTAACCATTTTATTTCTATATTTGGCATTCTAGGCGCTAGCTGTCCATTATGTAAGGCCTCTCTGTCTTAGTCAGTTTTGTGTTGTTATAACAGAATACGGCAGTCCAGGTAAGTTATAAAGGACAGAAATTTATTTCTCAAAGTTCTGAAAGCTGGGAAGTCCAAGATCAAGGTGCCAGCATCTGGTGAGGGCCTTCCTGCTGAGTCATCCCATGCTGAAAGGCCAAAGGGCAAGAGAGTGTGAGTGCAAGGGAGCAAAAGGAGGCCAAACTCGCTTTTACAACAGCCCACTCTCACGATAACCCGCTCTCACAAGAATGACACTAGTCCATTCATGAGAGCAGAGCCCTCATGACCTAATCACCTCTTATTAGGCTACACCTCCCAACACTATTATATTGGGGATTAAATTTCCAACACATGAACTTTGGGGGACACATTCCAACCACAGCAGCTTCCCTCCAAAAACTGCCCCAAGAGGCTTTCTAGACTATTCTCCTACTTGCAAACCCTCAGCCCTCCTCCCTTGCAAACTCTCAACTCAAACCAAAGAAATAATTAATATAACCTTAAATTTATAAAACCATATGATTTGTTAAACAATTAAACAATGTGCTACCTCGAAACATCTCTTGTATCACATTTTTTAACTTGTTACAGTTTTAAAAGTTGTTCTTATTTCTTGTGTTTTCAATTAAGTTGTACTTCTTTGATAGTAGAAACCATTCCCCTATACCAACACCCAATATTGGGTGTTATATAAATATTTGTTGATTGAAGGGCTAAATAGGAGGTGTTAGAATAGAGTCCTTTCCTGCTCAGAAAAATTCTTTGACTTTCCATTACCTTCATAATAATGTGCATACACCTTGCTAGAGAACCCAAGCTCCCCCTCAGTATTGTCCATTTTCTCATGCCTGGCCAAATGCTTACTCCCAAACATTTATCTTTGCATCTCTTTATCTCCTCTCCCAACTTGGAATGCTCTTTCACTTTACTTTTAGGGCTTAACTCAAATGCCATCTCTTCCATGAAGCCTTCCCTGATTCCTCTAGATAGAAGTTATCGTGTTACTTGCCTTGTCCTCCGAACATCTCCTCTAGTGAGATGATGCAGGGTGCAGGCTGTGGAGCCCAACTGCCTGAATTCACTTATTATTGTGATTTTTGGTAAGTTACTGTAGGAGACCAGAATATGCCACCCCAAAATATGCCTCTTTTAGCATAAGGACTATTTTGAGCTGATTATTTTGAGAAACTGCAGGCACAGAGGAAGCTCTGAAAACAGAGTAGAAATAATCCTTTTGTAAGGGAAATTTGATCTATAAAAAAAATCTCCATTTGTAAGTGTGTCTTCCTTTCTCTATCAGGAAGAGAAGGATGACTTTAAATCACCAGAAACTCTTCTTTCTCCAGGCATGGTGGTTCATGCCTATAATCCTAGCACTTTGGGAGGCCAAGGTTGGAGGATCACTTGAGGTCAGGAGTTTGAGAAAAGCCTGAACAACACAGTGAGACCCCTGACTCTACAAAAAATAGAAAAATTAGCCAGGCATGGTGGTGCATACCTGTAGTCCCAGTTACTCAGGAGGCTGAGGCAGGAGGATCGCTTGTGCCCAGGATTTTGAGGTTGCAGAAAGCTATGATCACACCACTGCACTCCAGCCTAGGTGACAGAGTGAGACTGTGTCTCAAAAAGAAGAAAAGAAAAAAAAAGAAAAACTTTTTTCTTTGTTCTGCAAATGATGGCATTTATGCCTGAATTCAAAGCTACCTTTTTGAGATTTAATAATTTCTTTGAATATCATGGATACATGAGGTATACATGTTTTTAATCTTCTATTTGTTTTCCTCTTGTTAATCTTTTGTTATAGGGGTCTGTCCTAACTAAGAACTACAGTACTAAACCATTCTGTGCCTGAGTTTTCTAACATAAATTTGGAGAGAATACTACTGCTCACATCATAGGGTTTTTGTGAAGATTAACACATGTAAAACATTTAGAAGAGCCAATAAGAGTTAGTTATTATTATTCTTTTTGGATGCTCTCATAATTCTTTACTAGTGCCTCTTTTCAGAGTTCTTAGTTCATTCTGCCTTATATGTATTTTATTTACTTATTTCTGTCTCCATCACTGAAATAAGCTCTTTAAGGGATGTTTAGGGAAAAATTGGTGAATGAATGAACAAATTAAAGACTTTTTGCTCATGGTATGTGGAATTTTTGTGTGTGTGTGCCAAAATATCACATTGAAGGATTTTTTTTTTAAACCACCAAACCTATGAAATGAGCTTTTATTTTACAATTTCAGGCAGCTGTTTGATCTGAAGTGTAATGTTTAGACATCCCTGAAACCTCCTATGGCACCAGGATCTTTACTATATAATTAATCTTTGATATATTTGTTTTCTGGGTGTAAGTCAGAGTAGTAACTTGATAGTAAGTTTGTCTTGCCTCTTAAAATTCACGCAGATGGTTTTTTCCTAACAAAAGCCCTAGACTGGACAGTAGGTATCTTATCACTAGCAAGTTATGTGACCTTGCGCAAGTCACTTCTACAATCTTGGGTTCTATTTCCTCATTTTTAAAAGGAGGTGATTTCACTTCCTGTGCTGGATCATTTGTGTGGCTTCTCAGTGCCATTCCCACTTCCTTCTCTGTCCTCTCCTGTATCAGAGGCGCTCCAACTGGGAAATTAAAGTTCCTATACCCCTTCGCTAGCGGAGTGCCAGTCTGCCAACGAACCAAGTGTCTATGGGATGTGGGGGGTGAGGGAGAATAGAGATTATTATTGCTCCAGCAGTGGTAGGCAGGTGAGTGGACTTCAGGGGGCTTTGGAAATAAGGTTTTTGCCACATGTTCTAGGTGTCCTCTGGCAAATCAAGTAGTGCTGCAGGTAGCTGAGATCATAGGTAATTCCCACACATCTGGATTTCCTGAAAGCTAGCAACAGTTCTCCTGCTCTTTCAAAAAATTTTAAAAATAAAAAGTTTATTGAATTATGATTCACTTATCATACAATTCACCCATTTAAAGTATACAATTCAATGGTTTTTTAGTATATTCAAGGTGTGCAATCATCACCACAATGAATTTTAGAACATTTTCATCACCCCGAAAAGAAACTCTATACCCATTAGTGATCACTGCCATTTCCCCCCAACTGTCCATCCTTCCCTCGCTCCACGAAGCCTGAGGCAACCACCAATCCACTTTCTGTCCCTATGAATTTGTCTATTCTGAACATTTCATTTAATGGAATCGTGTAACATGTGGCCCGTTGTGTCTGGCTTCTTTCCCTTCTCTCACTTAGCATGATGTTTTCAAGGTTCTTCTGTGTTGTAGCTTGTATTAGTACTTTCTCTGTTTCTGCTACTGTTGCTCTGTATTGCCAAATAAAGTTCCATTATAAGGATATACCACATTTTATTTCTCCACTCATGAGTTTATGGATATTTGGAGTATTTCCACATTTTGGCTATTAGAATAATGCTATCATAAATATCCATGCACAAGTTTTTGTGTGGATGTATGTTTTCACTTTTCTTTGATATATACCTAGGGATGGAATTGTTGGATCATATGGTAATTCTATGTTTAAACTTCTGGGGAACTTCCAGACTGTTTTCCAAAGTGGTTGCACCACTTTACATTTCTACCAGCAGCTAGGAAGGTTCTGATTTCTCCACATCCTTGCCAATACTTGTTGTCTGTCTTTTTTATTATCCTACTTGGTCTGAAGTGGTATCTTCAGGGTTTTGATTTGCATTTCCCTGATGACTAATGATATTGATCAAAAACAATGACTTTGATCAAAAACATGGAAAAATGACCAGTTTTGGAGAGAATGTAGAGAAAGGGGAACTGTCATGCTGCTGACAGGGATGTAAAATGGGGCAGTCACTGTGGAAACAGCCTGGCAGATCCACAAAAGTTTAAACATAGACTTATCACATGACCCAACGATTTTGCTCCTAGGTATATAACCAAGAGAAATGAAAACATACATCCACACAAAAACTCATACATGAATATTTATAGCAGCAGTATTCATAATAGTCAAAAGTGGAATCATTCCAACTGTCCATCAGCTGTTGAATGGATAAACAAAATGTATCACAGCGTATTCTTATAATAGAATATTTTTCAGCAATAAAAAGAATGAGGTACTGGTACTTGCTACAGCATGGATGAACCTTGAAATTATCATGCTAAGTGAGAGAATCAAACACAAAAGCCACAGATTATATGATTCCATTTATATGAAATGTCTAGAACAGGCAAATCTATAGAGACAGCAGACTAGTGGTTGCTAGGGGATAGGAAGAGGTGGGGGAAGGGATTCACTGTTAATAGGTGCAGGGTTTCTTTTTGAGGTGATGAAAATATTCTGGAATGAGTTGGGCGCAGTGGCGCACACCTGTAATCCCAACTACTCAGGAAGCTGAGGCAGGAGGATCGCTTGAGGCCTGGAGTTTAAGGCTGCAGTGATCTGTGATCATGCTGCCACACTCCAGCCTGGACAACAAAGCAAGATTCCTATCTCTAAAAAAATAATAAAAAAGAAAATGTTCTGGAATTAGACAGTGGTGATGGTTACACAACTCTGAATAAATAAAAACTATTGAATTGTAAACCTTAAATGAGTGAATTTTGTGATAAATGAATTATATCTTAATTTTTAAAAAGAAAGTTTTGAGACAGAAACATTTTCTGAGAGGATTAAAATGGCGCTGTTGACAGGATGAGTGGAGGTGGGAAGCTCCAAGCAGGATGACTGCTTTCAAAACAAATGTCTTGGCCGGGCGCGGTGGCTCCCGCCTGTAATCCTAGCACTCTGGGAAGCCGAGGCTGGTGGATTGTTTGAGCTCAGGAGTTGGAGACCAGCCTGAGCAAGAGCAAGACCCTGTCTCTACTAAAAATAGAAAGAAATTAATCGGACGACTAAAAACTGTATAGAAAAAGTTAGCCGGGCATGGTGGCACATGCCTGTAGTCCCTGCTACCTGGGAGGCTGAGGCAGGAGGATCGCTTGAGCCCAGAAGTTTGAGGTTGCTGTGAGCTAGGCTGATGCCACGGCACTCTAGCCCGGGCAAAAGAGTGAGACTCTGTCTCAAAAAAAAAAAAGCAAAAACAAATGTCTTTCTGTCCCTCATTATCAAGAACAAGGCCTGACATCAAGTATGCCCTTGACACTGAATAAATGGTTAGATTCTAGAGATGAAGTAGCAAGGGCTTGGGCTAACTGGGGAAAAAAAAGGTTCAAATATAAGAGACGTTGTGAAGAGGCATCTTCAGGATTTGGAGAGAAGAGCTAGGTATGGCTGACTTATAGACAACATAGAAACATGAAATGCATACAAGGCAAGAATGCAGATGTCGTAAAACTTATGTGGCCATCATCAGATAAAAAGCGTAGACAATGGCTTATCCACACGGAGGAGAGAGCATTTACTGTGGGCAGGAAGACATCCAGCATCCACTGGGCCTCAAAGAGTGGCAAAGATTTTTAGAAGCAGGGGCAGGGAGATGCTTCCTGTCACTAGAACATCTGGAACCAAGGGTTTACATAGGACAGTACCGAGAGAATAGATTGGGAATTTCCCTACCAGGGGAGGAAGGAAAGATTTCTATTCTTCAGTTTTTCAGATCAGAACTAAAACTCCGTCTCTTCTGTATTCACAACAACCAGCCAGAATCCACAGGCTTATTTATAAACTACTTTCTAATACAAGCTATCTTCTTTCTAAAAGTGTTTCTAGGAAAAGTAAAAAGCATCACAGCTTTAAGACCATTTTCAAAGAGAATTTAATCCAATGAGTATGAGCTGAGATTTGTCTCATTCATAGAGTACGGGGTCACACACACACCTATACATCCAACAAGCCTTTGATGAATGGTTGATAAATGAATGAGTGAAGTATTTGAGGCTGTTCTGATTCCCTCAGTGAAGTGGAGCAGGATGACACAGGTGTGGTTGGGGGTGGATGAGCTGTCCAGAAGGAAGTCTGATGAATAGGTTTTTAAATCAGTTGCAAAGAAAGCAGAAGCGGGCATCTGACTTTTGTGGGTAAGCCTTTGCTCAGCCTCAGAGTTCTGTGTGAAGGAGACGACGTGACTTTCATTTCCCCTGTGTCCAGTCAAAGAGGCTTTCTGATTAATGTTTTCAGGACACAGAGACAATAAACATAAGCAAGTGTCTGGCCTTGGCAATGAGGTTTTGGGCTGGGTCTTTTTGTCCAGTTATAGTAAGGCCTGTGATGGGGGAAGCCATTATTAAATCTTTGCCAAATGACATTTTGAAATTCCCTCATGTCTGGGTGCGCCAACCAAGGGCCCTATGAAGAATAGTCGGGCAAGGCCAAGTGAGCGCTCTGGTGCCCACCTGTGTAACTGGTGGCATTTGGAAGTTCCCAACCCCAGGCCCAAGGCTGCCCTTTTTAGATAAACCTTTTCTAGAGCCAGAGGGAGGCGAGGACAGTCACTGAAGTTCTGGGGGAAATAAACATTGATGACTGCAAGAACCCCAGACCTGGTGTGGAAAACATTATTTTGGGAACTAACAGGGCTGGGTTTGAAGTCTAACACCACAACCTATCTACCTGCTGGGTCATGGTGAGTTATATATAATTCCTGCCTCTTGCAAAGTCAATCTGACTCTGAGAATAACTCTCAGCCCTGAGTGAACAGTACCCATGAGAGGCCAAAGGAGAAGGCCCAGAAAGAGAGAGAGAGGTGAGAGAACAAAGTTGAGAACCTAGCGGTAGGGCCCAGGCCAGCCCTATCGTGGGGAAATTATGTCCTCCCGGGAAAGAGAAAGTTGAGGCAGGAGCCTTGGCCTGGGGGCTCAAAGTCAGGGTTCACAGACAGAACTGAGAGGGTCTGTAAACTCACCAAGGAAAAGATTACGCCCTTACTTTCACTAACTTCCAACTAAAATTGGGCTTTTCCTTCAGTTAAAAATATAAGTTACAGCTTTCCTGCCTCTCACGCTTGGTCTGGGTGTCCTGTGCTAGGGGCTCTGGGATGGCGGCTGGCTCCGGCAGGCGAGCTGCCACCCTGAGCCTGGTAAAGCATCCATGGCAGCATCCGAGGGTCCCTGACTGTGAACGTGTGGATGGTGGTGACCTGGCCTTGGCCACATTCTCTGAGTGACTTCAGGAGGGCCGTAGGTGGCCTTCAGCCTGCATTCCCTTGCCCAGAAATGGGGATAGTCCTTAAATGGATTTGTGTTTATTGATCATCCACTGCATGCCAGGGAGTTTTTAATGTAAGCGGGGTTTTGTTTTGTATGTGTGTGCGTGTGTGTATGTGTGTGTGTGTGTGTGTGTGTGTGTGTGTCCGTAAAAAGGCTGCACTGTATAACTGTCTTTATGCCTTCCCTGCCCCGGTATAAAATTAGTCCATGTAGAAGCAAAGTGCCACTTAAGGTGTAGATGGTGTCAGCCATTTTCAGGGGCAGCACTTAGTGGGTATTGAGTATGGCCAACTCTGCAGGTGAATTTCCATGTTGCAAGAAAAACCAGCTGCCTCCGGCTTTTAAGAATTTTAACCAACCATCTAAAACACTTTGCATCCTAGTTTCCATTACGTACTGGGTTTTGAACCATAGGAGGAAATTTCTCTGAAGAGAAATTGTTCCCATTCAAGCTTTTGTCAGAACAGTTAATCTCGGCCAGGCAACCTTATGCGTAGATGGAGCCCACCTTAGTTTAAATGCGGCCTTTGTGTTGCCCAGTCACTTTTGAGACTAGTGGGTGTGGTGTCAAAAAAAGGCGTGAAATAAACGCTTTGCAGCCTTTTCATGCCCTTAGATTTGATATCTTTGGTGTAGGAGCTGCATAAGTAACGGTTAATGTAAAGATAAATAAATAAATAAATAAAAGTGGTTATACCGAGCAGGACACTCAACGGCATAGCAAAAGGTTCCTGAGGAGTCTTAGAAGCAGAAAAGATCTTTTGACCCTGTCCACAAAAAGAGTCAAGGTTTCACAGCCCTGGAGGTCCCCAAAATGGTCCAGATTAACGAGCGGTCA